>JAYEPQ010000006.1:35094100-35206600 GCA_036321105.1 Dracaena cambodiana
AGAGGGAGTTGTGCGTATCTAATATTATATATGCACATCATATCTGATATCAGATATGCACAGAAAGAGTGCCATAAACTCGGACTTGTCCAGTCTAGATTTTCTCAATGACTGAATTCGGAATTATCAAGTTCAAATTAGTCGATTTTGAAAAATATTTTCTTAGCAAATCTATTTAAGGAGTCTTTCATAGTTAAATTGGAAAATTCTTCTCAAAATGATGTGCGTGGACTTGCCAAGTTCGGATCGGTTTGTGAAATTTTTTTATTTCTTCATAATTATGTTGGAAAATTCTTCATTTTTAGGTTCATCACGAGTTTGGGTTTTTGCAACGAAAATAGTTTAGGTGAAACTCAAGTGAAATCAGGCACCTAAATATAACTTTGCATTGCCAAAGGTACGAGGAAATTCTAAACCAGCACACCACTTGACTTAGTGAGTACTATTTGTTTAGTGAGCACTATGTGCTTAATGAGCACACCCTCTCTTTTAAAAAGAGTAGTGAGAACTCCTTCTTCTAATATTGCTCCTAGTTTTTCCCCTCAAAACCCATGTTCTCCCCAACTCTCATCACTTGCATCCCCTTTCCTTTTCCGAAACCATCGCCACCTCATCCACTCGGTCGCTCATTTGCCCCCCTCGACCCCAACTCGAAGCTATGTGTGTTACCCCGCAAGTTGTTGTGGTCGCTAAACTATCCCAAACTATACCCCAAAAGTTTTGGCGATATATCTTATTTATGAGTACGACATTACCAGCAAGTACCCTAAATACGGGTACATGAGACCTTTAATAATAAGGAACCACGCAATTAAAGTTCACAACAGAAGAGAATTGCATTACTACAATCCAAATTATTAAATTGTACTATCTAAAATGGTTCTGAAGAAGATTATAATATACATGATTGTAAGGGATGTTGCTCATAATAGAGTACTTAAGAATAAAGAAGGACAACTCGCTAATTATTAAGAATACAAGTTAAGACTATATACAGCGATTTCTAAATAGGAGATGATTTCATCAAAAAAGAGAGTATTCACCGATTCGCTGGGGCTTGCTTATTCCTAAGAGTACGATCCTTCAACTGACAGTGCCTCCTTGGAGTTTCTAACACTTAGGTATTTGTAGATAAACTAGGAGTCAAACCTGACAAGAAATAGAATAGTGCACGTGACATAAATTAATATTAACATAAATTATATAATAAGAAAGTATAATATATATGTAAATTGAAAGTACTTGTATGCAGGATGTGACCGGATAATCTCAAAGGTAATAAACAAATTCGTAATACCCACGTAAAGCAAGATGCATATATAATGTATATCGAGATATAGAACATGTAATTAAATTAATGCTTGTAATGCTAAGCCCTAGGATGGTCTACATATCTCCTGAACACTCATGCAAGTAGAGAAAGTCCCCGTTAAGTATAACGTGGCAATATTATCCTCGAGGAGCATTCAATTCCTATGTGGTGCTAAATTAATACTTGATGAAACTGATTGGTGGGTAATTCACATGTATTTTAGAAGTGTACCGTGCATATCCGGTACTATGGCCACAGACGCTAGTCTCTCTTAAACTAGCCGCACAACTAAGTGTTAATTATATCGTGTATATTCGAAATTACGGTCATAGATGATGGTGTCCCTTGAACCAGCTACACTACTAAATGCTAAAGTTATCTCGTGCATAATCGAAATCACGGCCATAGTCGCTAGTTTCCCTTGAACCAGTCGTATCGCTAAGTGCTTATTTTATTCCATGCAGTTCTGGGATCATGGCCACAAACGTTGGTCTCTCTTGAACCAGTTGCATCGCTAAGTGCTAATTTTATCAGGAAATAGACATCGACAATACGAGGTTAATACGGTTGTGCAACCTAACTTCCACAATACATGTTTCATTCCACCATTCAATTCTCCCATACCTGTTGTTTTATTACTATATTTTTTTAGGAATCAAGTCACGTCAAGTAACACCCAGTATTATACAGAGTCAGTATCATAGTAGTATACTATAAAAGTCTAGTCATGTCCGAAGAGGAAATGTTCCAACTAAGTCAAAATCCAAGTACACATCCAGATAAAGCAAGAGACATACTAGCAATACGACGTACATGATACAAGTAAGATGAATTTCACGCAAATAACATGTTATGATACCATTTGGACGAATTATTTATTATGCAACGGTTATTCAAGTCAAGTGTAACTATTCTCATTAATTTTGAGAGATAAATAATTAACAAATAAATCATCAATTAAGTAGGGAAACTAAGATAACAAAATAATAAACCATGCATTGATGTAATAGAGTTGGTCTCAAATTAATTCCTTACAGTGAACGAGTTTTGGCTAAATTTCATGGGAGAGTTGGCGAGGAGAGTAGATTTGCAAGGAAGAGGAATGGTGAGGTAGAATTATTGATAGATGTGAGTCAAGTTAGCAAAGATAAGATAAGTTTGCAGAGTTGATGGATATAGTGGTGTTGGCAAAGTTGAATAGTCTTAATGAAGTTGGTAAAAAAGAGCAGTATTATTAGAGATAAGTAATGTTGGCAGGGATCAGTACTATTGGCTAAGTTGGCGAAGATAGTTATACTAGATAGATTTTGGTTGATAAAAATCAAATAATCAAAATACAATTAGATGCATGCCAATATAATGGAGGTAGAGTTCATAGATATGGCCATGGTTAGGCAAAGCTATTAAGTGGGAACAACGAACCACGATTAGTTTAAGCAACTATATTGTTATTTAGTCATCTTATAACTGCTGAGACTTTAAATGATTTTTATACTCTTATCTAATTAGAATTAGGACAAAAATTATAAATGAGAGTTATAGTGAATTGAGTTTTCTTTTAAACAAATCTAGAATAGGTTTGATAGGTATTAGGGATTAAGAGATATCACGAATTTACCAAACATGACACCAAAACTTTACTATTGTGCAGTAACTCCTACTTTAAACTAAAATTTGACTAGGATATAATAGGAATTAAAAAGGAAACAAACTATAGAAGTGCAAATCATTGAATTTTCTTTCCAAAAATCAAGATTAACTCAATCAGAGATCTAGATTAAAAGTTATGACGATTTAAGTAAACTAGTGAGGAGTAAAAATTGAGATACAAATCTGGTCAGATTCGGGTCAGGTTCAACGCAGGTTGGATATGCATACGGATCAGTTGACCCATGTTTGTGCGACCCAAATGCGGATCAAGCTGGTCCACATTTGGCACCCAAAATTGTGGACCAAATGCAGATCCGTACTTGATGCCCAAATAGGTCGGATCCAAACATAGATCAAAGGTTGATTCACATTTTGTAGCAATAGTTCAAATTTGAATCCAATTTTGAAAGGGTTATAGATAGAATTAAAAGACAAATTATATGAAAGTTATAGGAAATTGAATTATCTTTCCAATGAGATTAAAATTAACTCATTTGGAGTTCTACTTTAAAAGTTATGACCAAAAACGAAGATGTGTCTAGATAACAGCTGACCCATATTTGTACAACCTGATTTCGAAGAGGTTAGAGGCAGAGTTCGGAGACAAATAATATATAAAATTGTAGCTAATTGAATTATCTTTCCAATGAGACAAAATCAACCCAATTGGAGTTCTATATCAAATGTTATGATCAAAAAACAGAATGCATATCCAAATGACTAAAAATCAACATTTGGACAAGTATCAATTTAGAACCCGATTTTGAAGGGGTTAGAGGCAGAATTTGGAAGGAAGTAATATATTAAAATTGTAGAAAATTGAGTTATATTTCAATTAAAAAAAGTTCAACTTAATTTGATTTATAATTCAAAAGATATGACTGTTTTCGTGAGCGCTACAGTACTAGACAATAAAGCTTCTTTCTACAAAAATACAAGTGTGCATGAAATCTTGTTAGAAAGATTTTAGATATGTGATTCCTTTAGGAAGAGAGAGTACGAAGTGTGATTTCTTGCTGGAGAATGAAATGTGATAGTTTATTTCTAGCAAAATAAAAGATTAGATATGTGATTCCTTGCAAAGTAAAAAATTAGATATGTGGTTCCTTGCCTTGTTCCATCCAAAAAAGTTCTTGAAGATCGATGAGCTTGAGAAATTAAAATCTTTACAAGTATAGAGTAAATCTCGAATGAGACAGATAACCATTTAAAAACACAAAGTTTTGAAGAAGGAGATTTTGATGAAAGTCTTGAGGAGATCTTTACCTTGGAGAAACTTTCTCTTTTGGAGCTAAAATTTGTAGTTTTATATATATATATATATATATATATATATATATATATATATATTAGTCAAGAGGAGTGGAGGTGGAAATAGTGGGCATGAAAGGGGCATGGGAGGGAAGTACATTTCCGACCACTCCTCTTGCAAAAATACAAGTATGCCACTGTCATATTTCTGACTCGAGTCAAAAGATTTTATCCTTAGGAGAATATAAACTTAGAGGAAAAATGAACATTAGAGGAAAATATAGATGGTGAATTTCAGAACAACAGGGTCGTTACAAATTTAAGGGCTGGTGAATTTTTAGGTGTCATGATAACTTAAACAAGATAAATTTCAATATTTTTAATATCATTTTTCGAATAGGACAAACTAATTTTATCAATATAATTAACCCTCTCACATAGTTTTCAATATTAAAATATTAGTTTTACATTTGAAGTGTGTTGTTTATGGTGATACATTGGTATTTCACGGTATTGTAATTGTTGAAATGGTAGATTAATGTGGTATATATTGTACATATTTTCCAAATGGATCAATCTCAATCACAAAATCATTATAGCTTGAAACTAATGCGATGAGCCCATAAGAGATCAGTCATAGAATCATTATGTTCATTTTTGCGATGTCACTCAATATAGTTGGATTCTGAAACTTTATATAACAAATGCTACATCTGAGATCTCCCTCTGCTCGATAACTTTATGCTTGTGACGAGCATTATATATTATTTTCATCGTTGATTCATTCTTCAGGTTTATTTGCTTCAACAATGTCAAAATATTCCTGGGACGCACGTGGCACTTTGACATCTCATTACGATAAATGTCTCACTTTCTAGCAATCGCTCTGCATAAGAGTGACTCTCAAGATATTCTGCTGGTGGATAATTATGCACACCGCATATAAACTTCAATGTCAATTCGGCCCTCCTCAAAGTCAATTGTTCACCTCAACTAGAAGGGACATTCACACTTCTTACTTTCCCTAAATATATTGGCATCTACTCTTTTCTTGAATTTTGGCTGTCCATCATGCTCACAACCAAACCAAATCATACCTCACTACTACAACCACCACAATCAGATTTTCAAGGATAATAACAAATCGAAATGTCCTTTTTGCATTTTGGACCCAGAGATAAGAGTTTATGTCTACTTCCAAAAATCTACAATTTTACGTAAAAAATGGAGCTCTTGCACTTGTACATCAACTTCTCCCACATAGAGAATCAACTTATCCCATAAAGAGAACCACCTAATACATATCTGAGATGTACTGAGATTCGAACTGTAGTTAATGGCAACATCGGTCTAAACTCGACTACATTGTTTTGATGCGTGAACCTAAGATCACAAAAATAACTATTAGAGAGTCAATGATTGTGCTCCACTTGAACCTAAACTAATTTACTACAAAGTCATCTAATTAACAACATGAAGGGGGAAGATTTCCTGACTAAGCAGCTATTATACTGTTTGGGTCCTGGTATCCGGATGGTATAACAGCTAGCTGGGGATCAGCCCCCCGACCAGCGGGCTTTGTGCGGTAAAGAGACGCTTGTTTGGGTCCCAGTTTCCGAACGGTATGCTTACTGCTCGAGAATTAGAACTTGAAAGGGATAGGATGTCATCCGGGGCTTAAGCACCGGACGAGCTACGTGCCTTCAAAAAAAACCTGCTTTTCAATATTATTTACTTTTATTAAACCCCCACATTTTGCTTCAAAATGAGTCAAAAAAAAGTTACTTCATACCTCTATACAAGGAGAATCTTCCAATATAATCAACATAATATTAGTATTCTCCATCTCCTTTAATTCCTCTCCTCTACGAACAATGACTTTTTCTTTTGGTTTTGCAAACGAGATGGGCTTTAAATTTGCACTGGCCACTGCACCAATAAAAAATGGATCAAGTTTTAGGGAAATCCAATTTGGGTTTTTTGGTTTAGAAGTACAAAAATTTGGGAATTTTTGGCTTTGGGCGTGTGCTGGAAGATAGAAAGAGTGGCTGTGTTGGGGAAGAATAGTATAGGGTGAATGATAATTTTTGTCAAAAAAAATTGGCAAATTTGTAATTCTTTACACTTATGTGATGTGCTCATTTAGAATTTTACCGAAGGTACAAAATATGAGAAACATGGGGAAATTCTAAATGCGCACCATATTTTACTAGTGAGCACCAGTTTCCTCTATGTTGTAAATCACTTCACTGTATAGTATGTGGTGCTCACTAGTAATATGCGGTGCGCATTTAGAATTTCCCGAAACAAGTGGAAAGCTAAATTAATTGGGAGTTGCTAGATGCGCCCCATACTTGTCCTAGTGAGCCCCAATTTTTTAGTGAGCTCCAGCGTAGTTTGAAACTAGCCATTTTTTTCTTAGTGAGCCCCATAAAATTTTCAATTTTGTCCATGTAAGCACCAATGCTATATTTAAAAGGGTAAATGAGGCTCACTAAGAAAAATTTGGGGCTCACTAGGAGATTAGTTTTTTCAACGCTCTCTCTCTTGTTCTTCCTCCCTACTCTCTCTCTCTCTCTCTCTCTCTCTCTTCTTCCTCTCACTCGCTCTTTTCTTCTTCTACTTAGTCTTCTTTCTCTTTTTTCAACGACCACCATCCAAATCAAGCCTTGCATTTGGGCCATGTCCTCCGCCGTGAAGATCAACCCACGAAGACGATGCTGTTGAGCCCCGCCGACAAACTATTATTCCTATCTCTTTCCTCTCATTCCATTTTCATCTCCTATGTTATTTAATAGTGCTAGCAGGGTTTAGGATATAATATGGACATCTAATTTTGAGTAGTAATTAGGGTTTGATAATTTGAACATTCAAATTTCATCTCCTCTTATGTGATAATATTTAGTAGGATTTTTATGAAATTGGGAAAAACACATTGTTACTAAACACAATATTGGACCAATTTTGTGTGGGCATTGTTGGAATTTTGGATTAATGTCTGTTCAATACTTATACAGATGGATCAACCTGAGTCATCTCGAATTAAACCGACAGCCTCGCATTGGAGGAAGAAAACTAGCACGAAGCCATCGATGTACGTCTACTCACTTTAATGCGTATATTTATAAGTTCCACATTTGCATAGTTAGATTTGAAGTAACAATTATTGTCAGGAAAGAGAACAATTAAAATACATCAATTATACGAAGAAAAATAGCTGTGTGGCCACTAAGGTTGAGTCAGTTGAATACATGGTTTGTGGAGCTAATAAAAAAATCCTCATTTTATAAGTAGTGTTGAGATATCAGCATTTGTGGAAAGATGACATTCGGAAACGAATACCAACTTCATTATATAAGCAGTATTGGGATATCGGCATTATACAAGTAGTGTCGGGTTTATTTGGTTTAGCCGATGTCGAAGACCAAGTCGAGACTAGATCTCTAGAACCGCCAACAATGGGTGGACGGACCTGCTGTCGTGTTAGAAAAATTTCTAGGCGATAGTGTATTGTACTTCCATGCTCACTATATGTAACTTTGTAATTATGATGTTATGAACAATTTCACTTTTGTAATTGTACTTTTTCGTTTGTATTGAGCAGATGATAATGTTAACTTCAACTTATTGTCAATATTATCTATTTTTCGTTATGAATGTTTTACTTTGATGGTTGTTAATATTCGTGATTTATGCGTAATGTTCGCCATTGTCGAATGATATAACTTATTCTCAATAGACATTTCTTAAAAAAAACAAATTCATATGAAAAGTCCATTGGCCGGGGTTTCATCACCGGCCAGTGAACTTTGTTGGCCGGGGTGTACAACACGGCCGGTGGGTATTAGCTTCTTTATGAAAATTTTCCAATCTTATTGGCCGAGAGTGATAAACACTTTGGATTAGGGTAGCTTTTCATTTGTATTTAGGGAAAGATGCTAATTTCAACTTATCGTCAATTATATATAATTTTCGTTATTAATTTGTACTTATTTTGATACAATACGTTATTTGAAAATTTGGAACCTTACTGACCGGGGTGGAAAACCCAGCGAGTGAATACTCTGGACGGGGTTACAGCCCCGACCAGTGAATACACTAAATAGGGTTACAGCTCCGACCAGTGAATATTCTAGATGGGGTTTAACCCCGACCAGTGAATACTCTAGACGGGATAGTAATCCCGACCAACATTTGCTTGGGTCAGCATTGCCGTTTCGACCAGGGTTTCCACTCCAACTTCCAAAAAATAGTCACGGCAACTAAACATATTACCAAAATTTTTAAAAATATCTATCTTCATTCATCATTCAATTTATACTGTTTATTGAGTCAATAAATACTTTAAACATACCTCTAAATAAGGAGATTCATCGATTTTTATCAATTTTATAATTTTATTCATCTTTTTCATTCTACTCAAAAACTCTCAATAAAAGATATCCATATCAGATTTGTAAATAAATAATCATATAAAATTTAAGAAATCGTTAGGAATCACGATGAGATGCAAATTTAGTTGAAGATTTAGGATTTATTGGTTCGTTACTTTTTCTCCCCTTTTTTCCTTTTTTTTTTCTGGACAACTCATGCGAAAATAAGAGGAATATGAATTGGGACTCACTAAGAAAAACAACTTGAGAGAGAAGAGGAAATGTAACTCACTAAGAAATTTATAAGTTCAATTTGGTCCTAAAGTATAAATGGCAGACTTGTAAATAGTTTGAGGCATTGGCAAGTGGCTCACCGGGACAAGTACGGGGCGCATCTAGCAACTCCCAAATTAATTTCGTCTGAGAATTAACTCTCACCATCGTCGGTCTTCATCAACGCTAAACCCCCAATTTGGAGCCCCAAAACGATCGCAAAATGAGCAAAATGCGGATGAAATCGGACGCCACGGCGGCCGCCACCGCAACAGCCGCCGCCTCCTCCTCAATTAACCACTCCTCCTCCTCCTCCGACCCCTTCCTCTTCCTCCTTCGCCTCCTCGCCTACTCCGTCCTCCGCCCCCCGCGCACCCGCCTGAAGCTCCCCTCCCCTGCCGCCGTCCTCCCCTCTCCGGCCACCGTCCTCGCCCTCATCCTCCTCACCTACTTCGCTGTCGTCTCCGGTTTCGTGTACGACGTCATCGTCGAGCCCCCAGGCATCGGCAGCACCCGGGACCCCCGCACCGGCAGCGTCAAGCCAGTCGTCTTCATGCCCGGCCGCGTCAATGGTCAGTACATCGTCGAGGGGATCTCGTCGGGGTTCATGTTCTTGCTTGGCGGGATCGGGCTCATCCTCATGGATCTTGCTCTCGACAAGAACCGGGCCAGGAGCGTTAGGGTTTCGTTCGCCACGTTCGGTATCTCCGCGGTCGTGATCGGGTACGTGATGGCCATGCTCTTCATCCGGATCAAGATCCCCTCCTACTTGTGGTGATTCATATCGAGAAGGGTACCCACTTCTAGATCTACTGCTTTATTTTGAATTAATTACATTTAAATATCCAAAAGTTTCAAACTTTAGCGTAAAACGTGTGGAACTTTAGGGCTTTATGTGGTATTATACTGAATTTTGGTACTTTTTGAATGTGCTATGAGGCAAATTCTGTTCAAATGGATGCATGAGTTAAGGTTGAGATAGAGAAGGTTTCTCTATATCTATTTGTTATTGATTCATTTATAAGTCTGGGTAAACCTCTTTTATATTAGTTAATTGGATTTTGATTTCTTGTTTGAATTGCAAAATTTACAACTTTGGCATAAAATGTGTGAAATTTCAGGTGTTGGTCTCATCTAGTATTTGGCTACCTTTGCATATGCAGTTTCGGGATTGGTGTTCAGACGAATGTCCTAATTAAGATGTTGAAATATTTTGGACAATACTGGCAATGCTTTTAGTTTGGGTCTTGGTTTATTGTTGGAATCTCATGGATGTCTTCAACGTAAGCTAGTCTCTGTTTTGAATTATAAAAGTTTCAACTTTTTAGCCTAACATATGCAATTTCCGGGCTTTATTTGTTCCCTTTGTACAGAATGCTATTTGACTACCTATGAATGTGCTATTTAATATTCAATAAATTTTGATAAGATGAATGTTATGGGTTAAGTTATTGTGGGTGTTGTTGCCAATGCATGTACTTTGAGCCTCCAGTCCTAGATTTTAGTTCATAATATTTAAATCTACTGAACAGTCTATTTGCGAAATGAACCGCGTTCTTATTGTTTTAATTGAGGTAATTTTCTTCGACGAGTCTCATGTATTTTGGCTATAAATCTTATCATATTTGTGACTTGTCAGTTCCTTGGGAAGCTTTGAGGCTGAAATGTATTACTTTCTGAATACTCTCTTAAGTGAATTTTGGATTGTCATAACTTTGATATTGATTTTCTGGTCAAATTACATAACCTTCTCTAATGTTTAGCTAGCTTCCAAATTTGAGTTTTTCTAAGGGAATTTTCTTATAAACTTTTTTCTATCACCTTTGAAGAATTCTGTAAGTAGGAGGTCAGGTCATCTCTTATGAGAACTATGGTGATCTGTAGTGATGCTTTGAGCTCAGAATTTCATACATTGATTTCAGGTTGATGTTTAAGTTACTCCAAGTTCATAAACTAAAAGAAGCCTAGACTTGCTTTGTTCCCTTTCACTTCCAGATGAGTAGAGATTACACTTTGTTCCCTTTCAGTTCCAGATGCGTAGATATTATATGCTTATGTTAGTTTGTACAATATCCACTACAGCGATGATCCAGATACTAACGTCTTTCATGTGTTAGTCTAGGTTTATGTCATGACTTTGTCACATAGTCCAGAATCTACACATGTGACCATGTCCTTGATGTCATAAATGCATCCGAATTAGGGGAAGGGGCCTTGACACAACCTATATACCTGTGGGGGCATGCTGTCCATGTAGGTATTTGTTCCAAGATCAAATCAAGCTGATGCATTTTCTTCTCTCTACTGCCAGTCATGTTTGATTTGATCAACAAAACCTGGAGGATGTTTTCTTTTCTTTTTATTTTCCTTATGTTCCTTGCATAGTTTCTTTTCAAATTTTGTGGCCTATCTTTGGCATGGAATTGGGTTAGGTTATTTTGACAATGCAATCTAGCACAACCTGTGAAGATGGACATGGATATGGGATATGGGTAAGATACATTACTGACATGGTGATAGGACAAATATTAAAAAAATAAAAGCACATGTACATTGTGGATATAGGAAAAATTATATATAAATATAGGTACACACATATAAATACATGTGTACAATATGATATGGTACACAGATCAAGCAAATTAAATTTTTTTAGGATATTGATATATTATGAAATATTGGTAAAGTATGCGCGTATGAGTGTGTTATTAATCAATGTCTCGGATATGTGAAATATCCTTTAGTTATCTTGATTGTGTGAACAATATTCTTTACTACAAAACTTGACATATTATATAAATAGAACACATATGTAAATCAAATAGAATCGTTAATTCACCGCTCCCAATATAATGGTATACGAGCATGTGTAGCAGGTGCGGGCAACATATTTTTTTTGAATATGCTAAAACCTCCGGTAGAATATTAAGACATTTGCCACAATAATATTCAATAACAATGATGGAAAAGTTTAATAAAAATTTGACTTTTCATTAATTGGAACAGAGTTTGAATACATTTGAAAGAATAACTAAATACAACAAAACTAAATAAGAGAAAATAAGGAATCTCTAATCCACTATTGAGTTTCAATCGGCTCTTCAAATTACACTAGATATTTTATTAGATTCGGTATGTCCATTGGCGCGACCAAAATAATATATGCATAAGGAATATATAATATAATAGTTACGTCCAAACATGATAATATATAAGTCTTAGAAAATATTAAGTTAATATTTAACAATGATATCAACTGATATAGGTTAAACCTAATGTCTTTTGGTATAGTCAATATTATAATAAGAATGCCTCTATTTAGGATGTTATGTATTGGAAAAACTAACTGATGGGATATTAATTTTTTGATTGTCTCGTACAGACCTAGAAAATGGTCATAGGATTGTTCGGTTCTGAATTGGAACTGCTGGTAGGCAAATATGAATAATCAGGTGTGATATAGCAAATCACCATGCACTCATGGTGTGTACGAAACATTCAGTTACAACCGAACAAAGTATATTTGTTTTTCTCTCAACCCAGTATCATTTAAGTATAATTCATGTCAAGTCCAGAATCTTATTCTCATAGTTTGTATATAGATCATATCATACATTGTTTAAATTGTTTTAAATTGATTGTTAACAATATGGTTTAAAGAGTTTGTTCAATATATATATTATTGAATAAATTATAATTGGCTAAATAAAAAATTTACTGATTTGAGACATCATAGAGATATCGGCCAGATAAGTATATGAATGCTGAGAGATTTTCTGTGTTACACACATTCCTTAATTAGATAACCAGCATTCTGTAACACCTCCGTTTTTCTGCTGTTTCCCAAAATGGAAAACGCTACATAAAGTTATACTAGACAACCCAACAGTCACAGGATTTTGGAATAACCGTAATTACTGCCACAATCAATTTGATAAATAATACGTTTGAAACTGAAAGGATTATGTTCATACAGAGAGTTAATTATATAAGATGACACACTACTCTAAATATGAACACAAAATAGAGAAGCAGTGTCCAAACAAAAAATATAATCTATCCTTTACGATAACGGACCCACTTAATAAAACAAAATGGCCTAGTGGATAGAGTATAGAACTACGTAATAAACATAGGGAGAAGTAGTAAGCAAAGTAAGGACCTAAGTCTGGTGTCGAATCTATCGACGTCGTCGGTGGTAGACATGGATGATAGATGGCCTCCTGAATCGATACTAATGTGAATCCGGTCCAGGCCTAGTGATAACGCCTGGATCCACCAAGGACTAATGTCCAGGGTAAAGATGGGATGAAGCGAACATGGTGTCTGCTGCGAATAGCTTCCATTAATGTTCGTATGTCTAAATCGGTCTGGTTGGACTATCTCCTGAGTCATATCGGGCTGGTCAATGACACATATATCATGCTGACTAAAGTTATGTCCAACCTGGCCACACTCCTGACACAGAACCCCATCTACCCCATTTTCTTCCTCTAGACTAGATACCTGTGTCCGCATTTTATCTGCAATCTAGGGTTTGAAGCCTAAAAGATTAAACTCAGCAAGTAACACAAGGAAAAAAATATATATACTATTACAGTACCAGAGATAAAAGTATGTAAATGAATAAAATGCTTTCATTGGGGATATCCTTTAATAAATAAATAAAATGCAAGTAAATTGTGATAGTGTTAAACATGTTATGTGAATAATAAAAAATAGAATAAGCAAGACTATGCATGTCATTTGCAAACAACAGGTAAAAAATCCTTTTTTTTTAAAATGACAAGTCTAGGTCAAGTCCTTATTAACATTTGAAACTAAATGATGGATAAAATAACGTGTAGTTTTCCGTATTGTACAAGTGTCCGTACATATTAGGGACCCGATCTCAATACTCATGGTACTAAACTATGACATGCCTCTAGGTATAACAATCCAATTTTCGTATCGTATTACAGTAACTGACATACCACTCTGGGTATCAATTATCAATTTGTGATTCAGTAATCAACTAGGCCACTTCAGTAAAGGAATCCCGGTCTCAATCAAGAAGTTGGCCAATAAGTTCCTTATACAATACAGTTTTTATCCATCATGTAGTTTTTTCAATCCCTATGTCAATAATACACGATATACATGAATTAATGGGAACACGTAGCTTGTCAAGTCAAACTGTGTACATGTTCTTATCACGAGAAATAAGAATTCAAGAATTAAGATTTAAGATCATGTACACACGTATCACAAAGATACTTCATGTCATGTAATAAAGATATAAGAAATATGTTATCATGTTTCCATGAATGGTCATGCTCATCGTGTATCAAGTATTCAAATAATTCATTCAAAAATATCATGTATTGGATTCGAGCGTATATATACCACGAATTATGTGTCATGCATCACATAAACTGTACTATTCATACAAAAATCCTATAATACACTATATCATTAACAATTATCACATGCCACGCATCATGTTATTCATCGTATAGTTTCTTCCATTTTCGGATTCATAATACATTATGCACATGACTTATAAACATCACAATATGATTTATTTTATATTATTTTTATTTGTTTATTTCATTTTGTTTGTAAATAACATGTCAAGTCCAAGCATATTCACAAATTCCCAAATTTTTGTTCACTTAACAGAAGGAAAGAAAAGCTATCCTTCCTTCCTTTTGTTTACATGTCATTATTATTATTTCAGTTTAGATAACGAAAACTTTGATATATATAATGTAATTTGGATAACGGGAATTTCTAAAAATTAATAGTGTGATTTGGTTCAGATTTATTTATTTATTTATTCTAAATATACACTATTAATCTCTAAATATTAATGGTGAAATTCAATCCCGACGTATTTCGGATGCTTGAAGGCCCCGCTGACCCAAGTGATTTAGAGAAATTCTTCTTTCTCGATGGTGATCGGTCATGGTATCCATAGCATTGCATCTTTTTCGACCAAATCTTGATTTTGTTTTGCTTCTCTCGGTTGTCGAGCCTTATCAACTCGATTCTTTTCCTTGCCCATCGGTGTCTCACTTTGTTTTGTTTTTTCTTTGTACCGTCGCTTGAATGAAGACACCTGATCGGCCCGACTTTCCCAAATGCCCATCACCAGCCCTTCTCCTTTCCAGGTCTTGAATTGTTGTGTCATTTCAGTCATAGTGGTCGACGGGGAAGAAAGAAATTAATGAATGTCCTTTTTGGACCCGACACGCACAATTCGGTATGGTACGAGCCCATCATTGTATTTTGGATAGCCATCCGTAGCATCATGACGGAGCACCTCCCGTTCGAGGTACCACTGTTGGTACAGTCGTCTATGTGTGTTATTGGTTGGTCTTTCTCAATGTGGTGTATAACACGAAAAACCATTCGTCTATGACGATAGGGCCAGATCATAAGGGAGAGCAAACTTGCATCCATGTTCTATCTTTTTAATCTTTGTCCCACTTCCATTTAGATAGACACCGACTAAGAACACAGACAGCCCAGCAGTATTTGTTTCCACTCAATAGAGGCCCCATTCTCTTCCCTCTATTTGTAAACCTATATTAGCCTAAGCTAATGTGGGGATGAGGGGTTCGAAGCTCCCAACAAGCCAAACAATGTATAGGGGTTATCTTTGTAAAAGTATAGAGCCATGTGTTGTGTGGTGGTATGTAGGCCCTTGTGGGTCCCATCCCAACCACTGGATCACTCCATGCTTTGGGAAATATGGACCTACTACCATCATGCTTTGGGAAATATGGACCTACTACCATCAATTACGACAAAGTTTTCATGAGCAAGGGGCCCAATGCAGTTTTTAAATGAAATGTTAGGGAGATTGATTTTTGTAGATATCCAGATAAATGCAAAATTTTTTTTCCTTCTTTCTTCTCCCTTTTCTCTTTGCTTTTTTTTTCTTTTTCTTTGTAAGATAAAAAATAAGCAAATATTACAATATTTATATATATTAAAATTGATCCAATAATCTGGTTCAGTTCTCAATATTAATCAATGGTTCAAAATGTAAACCAAGCATTTTTACAAAATAAATTATGTATACAAATATAAATTAAATAAAGAGACGAACGAAAAATAGCAGTGTTGCCTCTTCTTGATCTCGATTCCTCGATTCAATTTATTTTTCTTTCTCGTTTTTTTTCCGTTGCTTGATTCTGGCATGAGAGTGTCAGAGGAGAGTGACAATCAAATGAGAATGAGAAGAGAGTGAAAAAGTGAGAGAATAAATGCGGAGGGCAATTTTGTAAAATCACATCACTTTCTTTAGCCCCATGCAAAGGCATGTGTCCATGCAGTGCCACTCTAATTTTGGTTTTGACAACACATGACCAACACTTTAGTGGGATGTGCCCTAAGAAAGTTAATTGAATTTTGGGGCATGTACAAAGAAGTTTCTAATTTGTTTAATATTTTATTATTTACGGTTCTGAGAAACGTTTTCCAAATACTACCAAATTTATGCGGAGCGTAATGCTCAAAGCGAGGAGTGCTAGAAAATTATCCGTTTATTGTTTCGATGTTCGGAATAAATAAACCAAAATTTCGAAATAATTAGAAGGATAATTTTAATATTGTTAAATTAGAAATTTTGGGAATATTTTTCGGGCTCGTAAGGAAAATTTTCAAAAATCCTAAATATTAGAAAGCTAATAGCCGCGAAAATCGAATGTCATGTGGAGTTACAGAGTTAAAATTATGTCCATCGAAAGTATTTCGATATCCAAAATTGATTTCGTTAGTCTTATTCAGTATGATTAGACTCAAAAGAGGAATAAAGTTGGCTCGAAATTTGTGATATTACACATCCAATGCAACTTGAATAAACAGCGATACAAAATGATATCGCAAACAATATTTTTTTACTATTATAGTTTTTATGTGATTAATCAAATATTGGATATATCGATTATTCTAAAATTTAACTATACTATGTGATTTAAAATATTTAATAACAAGTGCATAACAAAAATGACAATTTCGATAACAGGAACAATCATAAGTAGTTGATGGATAACAAATCAATTTATACAAAATTGAAACAAGAATTATATAGAATAGCATGATTAATAAGTCAAAAAACGAACTCACCTCGATTCGTTCCCAATATTGCTCAATTATTAATCACAACAAATCAATCTACATAAAAAATATCTTAAAAATATTAAAAATAGATTATTATGAATTTAGATGATTTTTATAAATCTTCCAATATTTATAACGTATTCAAAATTGATTTTAATATTAATTACTCTTAATGGATCTGAAATTAATAAATGGGTTTGGATCTATCTTCATGAGTTTATAAGATGGTGTATATTATTTCTAAATCATTAGAGTTATTAGATATTGGGTAAACTAATTCTAGGATCCAACAGTTAATCCAATAAGAAAAAGAGAGATAATGTCTTACTTCTTAACTAAATGTGAGTACTCTAAAATGTATAAAGAGAAGCAAGAAGGCGTTCTTCTCCGGCGAAGCGTTGGCGGCTTCAACGGCAGCTTCGGCAGTGGCTCCAGTAAGGTGAGAGAGAGGGGATAATTTTAGAAGATGAATTATATGGTTGGAGTGGGTTAAAAGTATTTTGGTTTAGGGGTTTATATAAGTTTCAAATTGGGGGTTTAGAATTTGAAAGGTTTTAATTTAATATAGAATTTTTAATTTTAGAATTAAAAAGAGAAGTTAAGTTGAAGGATTCATGGATGATTTAATGGAGAAAATGAAAGGTTTGGGAGTTAGAATATAAAAGGTTTGGGAGTGGAAGAAAATGAAGATCATATTTATATTTTGTTTATCTATTATTTTATTTAATAATTTATATAACAGCAACGACAAAAACAACTAAGAATTTTATCCCAAGTACTTAGGGTAGCTACATGAACCAAAAGAGAATTATGATGGATCGATCACGTTGATAATTTTTTTCTATTCATTCCTATCAAGTAATATCTTCTCATTTAAACCTCTAGAATCTATATCTTTTCGCATCACTTCCATCCATATTTTCTTTAGTCTTCTCTTCGCTTTTTTAACTTGTCCTACATTGATAAGCTCCTCTCATCGAGCTGATGCATTTATAGGTCTGCTTGCACATAATCAAACCATCATAAGTGGTTTTCTTGCATCTTCTCATTGATGTGGGGCTACACCTAGCTTAATACGAATATCAAGAATAATATGATGTATTATTTAATTATTGATAGTTATAAAAAATGAAGGGTCATTACATCCATCATTCATAAACTCATATGTTAACTTTCTAGTCATGTATACTTCTATGATGTATTTCCATTATTGTAGAATATGTAGCATATTTTGGATACATCAAAAGAAATACCTGAGATGTATTAGAGTGTCACAGTATCGAATCTGGCACTAGTATGGCCCCTCCTTTGAAGTATAGGTGCTACATAGTGCACAGCCCAGCTATAATGGACGTATATGAGTAATGACTATATTAAATGCGGTGTTGCATCAGTTGATGACAAGGGGTGAGGACCTATAAACTTGCAATTATATATATCAAGGAGTATGCTTCATATGACATCTTTATGTTTCCTTGAAAAAATTGGCTAGTAAAGAAGGATATAGAAGGGCTTCCTAGAATATTTAGGCCAACATTTAGAGGTTATGATTATTATTTGTGTCCAGGAAACAAGGGGGAAACATCTAAAATAATATGGATAGAAGTCATAAGGAATTGCTACAAAATAACATGCTGAGATACTAGGTGTCACCTTTCTAGGAATTGCTGGGTAGGATAGTAACATCGAACCTGAATAATTGGTTTAAGGCTTGATCTTATTATTTAAGGTTTCTCTTTAGTTTTTGTCTGTGATCAATGTGATCAATACTGAACAATGATATTTTCATATTTATCACTAAAGAATTGATATCTATCCCAATGGTTAGAGTAGTGTTATATTCTCCATGCCACCTAGACATAAACCCAATTACTCAATTTACTAATGAATTTACTGAGAAGTTGTAGATTTATCTGATGACCATAACTCAAGAGTTGTTGCTAGGGCAACCTTCATTAAATAAGGTACTCATATAATGTAGATATCAACTACTAGAATGTTTCTTGTAAGTGTTTTAAATATCGACTAGTATATCGGCTAGTATACCGGTTATGGGGACAAAACGATGTGGTAAGGCTATTTTTTTTCGGTTCTTGTTTTAGGCTAATATTGGGTGATATATCAACCATGTGCCAATATGTTACCCGGTAAACAAGATATAAAATATTGGCGAGATTAGCATATTACTATTTTTTTCATTTATTTGGATTTAGGCCCACTAACCCAAACACTTTAATAACCAAATCCATCATTGAACTTCTAATTTCTCATTTTTCCCAAAATCTGATCGATCGACAATTCAACGCTTCACTTTTTTCTCTTCCTGTATGCTATCTCTCTCGATGAAGCAATCGTGTTGAAGAGACTGCAATAGAGCCTCATAGCTATCTCTCTTCATTCCTAGCACCCGCTATCGAGAGCCCTGACTCCAGCGACCCCGTGAGCCCGATGGCGATCTTGACTATCTGTGAGTTGATTAACAATTCGACATCTTACTTCCTCTTCTTCTCTCCTCTCTCTCGATCGAGCAATCTCATCAAATAGGCCATCATAGTGAGCCCTGCACCTTCTAGCACTGACTATCGAGAGCCGCAACCCCAAGAACCCGTGAGCCCTGGCAATAACCTTTCTCTCTTGTAAATAGTTCAACACCCAATTTCTCTCTCAAACAGATTGTCCCTTCTCTTCCTCGAGCAGATCGGCTCTTGCAAGCAAATTGGCTAAAGTAAGTATCTTTTAAGATTCTAAATTGTTTTGAGTAGTTTAATATATTTTATGTATGTAATAATGTGTATATTTTTTAACCAGTACTACACCGATATGACATCCGATATTTAGTCTCATCGCGATATATCGCCCGGTACCTGGCATATAATTTTGTTGATTGGCATATCGTCGGTATCTGATATTTAAAATGCTTGCTCTTGTTAGGTTAGTCTGATTTTGATTATATTTCCACTACTATATGTATGACACTTTCTCATATCAAAAATTGGTGTGTTTGTTTGTGTCGGACATGATACTCGGGTTACAAATGTGTTTACTGTTATTCAGAGCAAAAATATCTACAAGATAAAGTATATTATGCAATTATTTTGACTAAAAATAAATGCTTTAGTGATCATTTTACTATTTTTAGCTTTTTCTCCAAACATAGATAGCAGCTCATACATATAAATTGTTAGATATGAACATATATTTGTTTTAAAGGAGTGTCCCTTGTGTCTAGGTATTGAAGAGATGCTGTATCCGGCACCCCATATACACGTCAGAGCATGACATATGTATCTGTGCCTATAGATTATAGTATTTTCACACATTAAACATCCTTGCTTCAACAACCAAATACATCTACTGTTGAACGATAGGATTGTCAAAACATGAGGGTCCATTTTTTGGAAGTTCTAGACTACCATGGTCTTTTCCCCTATAGTTCCCTTTTTCTTGTTAGGTTGATATTTCTATTTGAGATAAATACTTACATAAGGTAGCATTACATTTTCTTTGCCTTCCGCAGATGATTGATATTTCAGAACAGATGCTATTAGTATCGATTACCTAGATGATGATAAACTGAATTAGCCTTTTCTGATCTGATCTTGCCTTAAAAATAGTTGGCCCCTCTTTTTTTCTTAGTTACAAGGTTAATCATATGGGTGGGTAGTGGGTTGTTCTTGTTAAATCTCTTACCTGGAAACACAAATATATTAATTTATGCCTCCTGCCTTGAATTAGTTTTTGGTATGGGCATATGGTGAACATCAAGCTTTCAATAAGCTTTTTTCTGCACGTTGTTGACAACAACCAGTCAAATAGAATATTTCTTAAATTTTATTTCCTTTCACGAGTTTGGCATGAATGCATAAAGACTTCAGACAAGGAACTAGGATGTCCAAACATGGGGTGTAATATCAAATTCGGGCTTATTTTAGTGTCTTACGACAAAAAAGCCCTTAAACAGTCAGTAATAGTTACTAGGAAATTACAACTAAGCCTTTTATCCCAAGTATTTGGGGGTAGGCTACATGAACCAAAAAAAAAATCACGCCGGATCGATCACTTTGATAGTCCTTCTCTATTCATTTCTATCAAGTAATATCTTCTCATTTGAACCTCAAGAATCCATATCTTTTTATATCACCTCCATCCATATTTTCTTCGATCTTCCCTTCGTTCTTTTAATTTATCCTACATTGATAAACTCCCCTCGTCGAACTGGTGCATTTGTAGGCCTAATAGTTACTAGGAAATTGCTTTCTAGAAAATGAAACTAGGATTTCTACAAGATTTTCAGGATCCTAAATGCAACTGATGCATTCAAATTGTAATCTTGTGAAACTGAAACCTTTGGAACTCAAATCATGGACTGTGAGATTCCTCCTTTTTTCTTCCAAAATTACTGTAAGCAGTATACTATGTTCATTTTCATTTGTTAATTAAGTGCAATATTTTGAAAGAAGTCTCACCATTAGCGGATACGGAGCGGATATGGTATTCTCATATTTATGCTTGTTTTTGTGTTTTAAATATGAATTTGGATTTACATATTGGCGGTTATGGAAAACCATTATCATATTTGACGAAAACTGGAAACAAATACAATACAGATCTCAATTAAAATGGTACAGTTCCAATGCGAAAAGGACTATTCCATAGACCATTTTTTATAGCAATCATATAGAAACCTAGTGTTAGGAAATATTAAATGCTCCACTTTGGCAGACATTAGTCTCACAATCTCTAACTCTTTTTATGGGCAACCCCTGTATCAAGGAATTCAATCACTTACTACAAATACTGCTAATATAATAATCCTTTTATATTCTGATCCTATCTTAATCTTTTTCAGATTCAGATTAATGGTTAATATTTGCACTCGAATATGAACAAAGCAAAAATTTAGGAAGGGACACCATATTCATATCCGCATTAAATTTGGTAGCAGAATGTTTACCATATTTGGAATTTTTCAGTTAGATGAAACTATTCGTTTGCACCTGCACCCTGTTGAACCTATATGGGGTTGTTTATCTACACAAGTGTTTTGCTTATCAAGTGAAATTCAATGAAGGAAGCATCATATTTAATATAAAGAGTTTAGTTTCTAAAATTGGTTGAACCCATCTTTAGTTACACAATTGTTTCTATTCTCCAAGCGCGCGCGTGCACACACATATTTGTAGGAGATAGCATAGGTATTCTCAGACAGCTAAAGCGTAAACAATCTAGTAAGTGTTTTATCCTATAGGACCCAATGTTTGCTTTTCCCCTTTTGGGATAGCAAATATCTAACTTTGAGAAGTATTGAAGTTTTGATTGCATTATTTTATTATTTGTACATGAATTATGTCTTTATAATTTGATATTTGTACTTTAATTTCTTCCAACCTAGAGTTGTAGGTGAATGCCTGCAAAATACATGATTCTAATGAGATGTTTCAGATAGAAACCAGTCTAATGTTGCAGATGTTTCAGATAGAAACCTGTCCTATCTTGCAGATCTTAATCGACTGGAATTGCAGGATTTGGAATTTGGTATAGTATAAGACTGGCTACAGTGAATGGATTTAATCTGGCCATTTTATCCTTGTCAGGACATATATAATGACAAGATTAGTAGGTATGCTCTTATCTGGCATGAATGCAGAGGGAACTACACAAGGGTAAACCTTAGTAGGATTATGCAAGTTCCTCTGTACATTTCTTCCTGATATCCTCTCCCTATTTTTTGTGCAGTTTATCTTTTTTCATTTGTTGGACCCGTGAACATTGTAAATGCAACACGTCTGAAGCACGTGATTCTAATCGCTATAATGTTGCACATATGCCATGGCTTTTGTCAAACAACAAGATTTGTTCATCATAGTCACCTCCCTGAAATATGACAACCTAATTGTTATTTTTGTTTGTTGGTAATGTCATTAAGCTAATGGTCTACTAACCTAAAATTTCTTGCACCAATTACATATCCTAAACTGTAGACACCATATGTGCCATTTTTCTTCTTGGGAGGATTTCCTGAACATTCATTGAAGTGGCTTTTTAGTTGCTTCATGATGTTTAGTTGTTTATATTTCTGCATTTAGCCAATTGTGTTTGGAGTCTTGTGTCTGGCTGTTGAAGATCCTGTCATTTCTAGCCTTCGACCAATGCCACAAGGGCAAAGAGTGTGACTGATGATAAGTTGCCAACGTTGAAATTTTCCGGGTGTTCTTTTTGTAGTGTATGCATTGGAAATGGGTCCTTTCCATGCATTCCTTCCAAGCTCATATCTCACTGTGGTAATTTCTACTATTTGCTTTTCTTCGTTTCTTCATGACCAAAATCAGATGCATTCTTTTACTTTTCTTCTTTTTGTTGCTGATTGCAGCCTCCCACATCAATATCGATGCTTTAATATTCACTTATATCTCCAGACGATAACCGACATGAATGCTTTAAAAGTGATGGAAGTATGAAGGACACATGTTTACTGAATGTTATAGGAGTATCTGGACTGTCCAGATCATGCTGTTCTAAGTACCGGTCGATAATATCGGTATACCGGCTGATATATCGGTTTTTACAACTAACGAGACGCAATGGGGTCTTTTTTATCGTTTATCATTTTTGGTTGGTATGGGCCTATATATTGGCTACGTGGCGATATATTGGTTGATACCGGTATGAAATACCGACTGATATTTGCCAATATTGGCCAAATGAATTTAATTTTTTGGGGGTAAAACCTGTTAATCCTAACCCTAACCTGATCCGATAGGAAAGTTAAAACTCACGATCGGATTTTTCTTCGATCCAAAAGACCAAAACCCTCGATCTCTCTCTCCTTCTCCCTTTCCTCGCTCGGCCAAGCCCTAGGTTCGATTACTTTGCCTCTGACAAGGATTCCGACCACACTCCGATCAACTCCCCATGCCCAAAACCAAATTCTGATCCTTTCCCATCACTCCCCAAGCTTATTTGTTGAATTCGTTGGCTATTTCACTGCATTTCCGAAGGTGTTAAAATAGCCAATACTTGCTTCTGAAGTATTGTGTATCTGAAGTTATTATTTATGAATAATGTGAATGAGTGAATCATTATGTGGAAAATAATTTGAATTATGTGGAAAATAATTTGAATTATGTATGTAAAGTTATGAAGTTATGCATGATGTGAATGAATGAATCACTGGGTGGAAAATAATATGAATTGTATATATGAATTGTGAAGTTATGAAGTTATGGATGATGTGAATGAGTGAATCACTGATGCGAATTGTGTAAAGTTATAAATGATAATGAAGTGCGTATTTGGGTGTGTGCCTGTGTGGAAATTAATAATTAAAGTATTTTTATGATTTTATTATTTAGGAGACTATACTTTAGCTTTCTTGATGTACATAGTATATTGGATAATTAATATCTTAAGATTAAGTATACTTTGTTGATGACTTGGTGTTGACGTAAAGGGTAGATTAAGTAAATAATAAATATCTCAAAAATAAATATTGAGTGTAACAGTTATTTATCTCTCTAATCATTTATATTTTATGCAATTTTTTTTGAAATTTTGAGATCAGTAATAACCTAAAGGATGTCTTCTTCTTCTTCTTCTTCTTCTTCTTCTGTTTTTTAATGTCCATGAGAAAAGAGGAGGGAAGGATCCGGCTTGGGATTGGGGAAAGAAAGTACCCAATAAGTCTAAAAAAATGAAGTGCAATTTTTTTAAGAATGAATATGGAAGAGGCATTATCCTCTTAAATGAATATTTAGGACATGTCAACAGGAATATAAAAGGTTGTCCCTTAGTTCTGAATAACGTGAAGCAGAAAGCTCAAACTATGTTATAGAAATCTAGAGTAGTAAAGGAAAGAAAAACAATGGAGCTTTAGAATTTATTAAATAAAGTTCGTGTTGAGGAAGAAGAAAATGAAGAGATAACTCGAGAAGAAGAGTAATCTTTTCGAAAATCTACATGTCAGTCTGGTCAGACGAGGGGAAAAGAATTGATAGATCAATTTGCTACTTGATCGGTGGAAGCAGCTCAAAGACAGACTAACACACTATCCATCTAAAAAAAAGGACAGAGATGATGTAGTTCGCTACATAGCCAAATTTTTTTATGAAGGGGGCTTGCATTCAATCCTGCTACTTTGCTATTTTTTCTGCAAATGGTCCATGCTATTGGCAAGTTTAGACCAAATTTATACTCCTACCCTGGACAAGTTCAGCGAGCCTTTCCTCCATAGAAAAGTGGACGAGACAAATGCAACTGTTGATTCAAACGGAGTTGCCAAATAAATGGCTGCAATTTTATGACCGACGCTTGGTCAGATCGAAAGGAGAGAAGTTTGATGAATATTGTTGTGCATTGTCCAGCTGTGATGACTTTCTTATTATCTCAAGATGCTTCCTCTGACAGGCACTATGACAATTACATTTACAAATTTGTGGAGAGGGAAATGAATGAGGTTGGCATTAAAAATATTATATAGATTGTGACAGATAATGCATCGAATAATATGGTTGCAGCAAATATGTTAGCATTGATACATTTAAACATATTTTGGACATTCTGTACAGCACATACAGTCAATTTGATGCTATCGGATATTGGAAAAATTAAACATATCCAAAGTGCGATCATGATGGGGAGGTTAGTCTCGATGTACATATATAGCCACACCAAATCCTTAGATATTATGAAGAAGGTAATTTGGCAGAGAGCTAATAAGGCCGGGTAAAATTAGGTTTGCTATATTTCTCTCTTTATCATCAATAAGCGAAAAGAAGAAAGAGTTGCAACATACGTTTATTTCTGATGAGTGGATGGATTGCGCTATGTTAAGAACAAATGTAGGAAAAAAGGTTTATCTTTATTAATTACGTAAATTAATATAATTTTTCTTAGATATTTAAATTATACGTTATTCATAATTTTTTTTGTAAATTTTTGAATGTTTAAGTTGTAGAAATAATTGCTCGCAACAAATTTTAGGACAATACAAGTTGTGCTAAAAGTATTCACTCCGTTGGTGAAAGTTTTGTACAGAGTTGATAGGGATAAAGTGCCATCAATGGGTTTTTTTATAGTGACCAAGAGACTGCGAAAGAGAAAATAAAAGAAATTTTGGGAGATGAAGAGAAGAAATATCTTTCAATATAGAAGATTATTGATAAGAGATGGGAGGATAAGTTTAAGGGTTCTCTGCATAGAGTTTGGTATCTCTTAAACATGTTCTACTACTATGCAAAGTAGCCCGAGATATAATGCTAATGGGTCATTCATGAAGAGTTTCATTGAGCTGATGCATAAATTCTATCAAGATGATCATGAGAGAATTGATAAGATTGGTAGCAACTTCCAATGTATCAATATCAAAATGGATCATTTGGAGTGACCTTTGCAAATGCAGCTGTAAGAAGAATCATTAATTACTGTATACATTTCAATTTAGGAAATACAAAATTCAACTAATTTTGAATTAAAAAAACTATTTAACTATTTCTAAATATTTATTGCTAGCTCAATGGTGACAATTCTACGGGGCAAATGTTTCGGAATTAAGGACCATGGCAATGAGGATCTTGAGCCTGAAACTAGTACTCGGGTTGTGAATAGAATTGGAGCATATTTGATATAGTATTATGATTATCCCTTTGCTAATAAAATATTTGTTTTTTCTAAACAAATATGTTCTCAATTCGTTTCATGTGATTAACTGTTATTTAGGTGCATACGAAGAAAATGAATAGCCTTAAGTTCTAAAAAACTGCATGACTTAGTCTTCGTCAAGTTTAATGCAAGGTTCAGGAACAAACTTCCTATTCCAAAGAGAGATACCTTGATTGTCTATAATGAAGAGAAAAAGGTTAATGAAAGGTTCATGACTCAGAAAAGGAATGACGACCTATATGTGACTAGGGATGATGAGCTCTTCCTTGAAGAGTAACTAACTTTTTGACAGGTTTCAATTGCCATGGGTGCTAATCCGAAAAAGAGAAAGTGAGAGTCCAGATATCTGAGTCCAAGAGTATTAGAACTTTTAAAGGAAAAGTATCATCTTCTAAGTCTAAGCAGCGGCCCGCATTAGATGAAAATGATGAGGAAGAATTTGAGTTATCATCAAATTCGTTATCAGATAACGAGTAGCAAAACATGCCTTCGGATGAACCATTAGAGTTTGAATCGAGTTAGAAAATGAACTAGAAATATTGTTATTTAAAGTTTCTGCCATGTTTTGTATAAACTCATTTAAAGGACAATGTTGTATATTGTATCATTTTTGTATTGTAGAAATAATTATCTCTTTTCTTGATAGCTTATTTTTTAATTTTATATTTATTGGATAATTTGAATGATGTTTTTAATGTAATGTTTTATATGTTATATTTTTTTCTTTTTGTGTTTTGATGGTTGAACTTGACTATTCGGTTGGATTATGATTATATGTCACTTGGTGCGTTTGTGGATATTCTAAATGATTGGTTATTTGTAAGTAGAATGCAAATATGTTGGGGGTAAGTATTCTAAACTTGTTTTATATATTTTAATATATTCTATATAGGCAATTATATGTTCATTCTTTAACCGATATGATATTCTGGTATTTATAGTCATATTGCGATATTGCTCCCGGCATTCGGTATGTAATTTGGTCGACTAGTATATCACCGGTATCTGATATTTAGAACACTTATTACAATAGAGAGACTAGATCTTTTCCAAATAAAGCTCTGGACTTTACCAACTTCAGTATCACTCTACCAGTAAGAGCAGTGGTCTAAATATTAGATACCGGTGATATACCTGTCAGCTAATTTACATACTGGATACCGGATACCGAGCGAGATATCGCGATGACTCTAAATACCGGAATATCATATCGGTGTCATACCGGTTAAAAAATGAACATATAATTGCATTATATAACATATTAAAATACGTAAAAAAATTTAGAGCACTTATCTTGGCCTATTTGCATTCTACTTATGAATAACCAACCGATTAGAATATCTGCAAACGCACCAAGTGATGTGATAAATTTACTACAAGCGTACAGTGTCGGTTGTAGCGATTTACAGGTCGTTCCCACAGTGATCTAGAGTGTTTTGAGATCTTACTAATCCTATTATTCTAACGAGTTAATTATGAGTCTAGATTGATTTCGAGTTATTCTAATTAGTCTAAGATATGGAATTCACTAGTTAACAGCCAAATATATTTATTTTATTTTCTTTCTTTCATAAAAATATGATCTTTTAGTTTAATTCCTACTTAAAGCATTCTTAGTATGGACTATCAAGTGGCTTGCAAGTATAACCCATCGAAGAAATTACTTTTGAATAGGAATAAACTAAATCATTAGATTTCAACAAAACAAATAAAAACCAACAACTCTAAACCCTAATTAAGCATAGGCTATCAAAATACTTAAATTAAGTATAAGCTATCAAAATCTTAATCTACGAGTTCTTGTATTTTTATTGTTTCATAGAAAAATCCTATCTTTTTTATTTTTATTTTAGAAAGAACTCAAATAGAATAATATATGGTTGATCCTTAGTTTCATCTACATCCTAGGACTAAGCTAATTAGCTACTCATACTCCTAATTAACAAGATCTTATTTTTATTTGTGAAAGCCATAAAAAAAATTCTATTTCAATTCAAAATATGAAAAATCTATACTACAAATTAAATCTATCGAAAAAGCAAATAAATCTTTCTACTCACTAGAAAATTCTTCAAAACAATGGAGTCACCTCTAGAGCGCAGTATGGCGGCCGTCACTCCTTCGGTAAAACCCTAATCTTTATTAATTAAAAAGAGTACAAAATTTCATGATAAAAGCTCTCTCCAATTTAGAAGGATTTATGGGGTATTTATAACCCAAAAATAATCCTGCTCCTACTCAAACTCAATACAAAAGATATAATCCTAATCCAACATAAACTAATATTAAAATATTTAATTCTAATTCAATGAAATCAATGGTTGAGATTAGATGACATAAAATACTAATTTTTGAGTCCAAAATCTGAACTTAAGTTTAGCACACCCGTAGCCCGCTGTTTCCATTCTGCAGTGTTTTAGTAAAATGACCATAATTTTTGCATACGAACTCGAATTGAGCTGTTCTTAGGCTCGTTTCCAAGATAATTCCGAGATCTATAAATTTCTCCTACACAATTTTTTTTCAGTTTAATTTTATCTTGGCTGAATATGCTCTTGAAGTTACTGCTGCTGCACTTGATTTCCTGTATTCACCATAATTGACCTTTTTTTCTCATATTCTTGACAAATTTGCTTTATCTTCTTCTCTTCCTTGCAAATCCTTTATTATCTATAAAAAACACATTAAATATACCCCATTAACAATTATTTATATACAAAAATAGATAATATAGAGGCAATAAATATGCAATATATGATACCCATTACACCCCCACACCTATCTTTTGCTTGAGCAAAACGTAGACCTAAAAAGAAAAAGAAAAATCCTAACTCACTTTTGCAGGAATCGCGATTGCATGCAACAAGTCGTTAAATTCCTAGGTTATTTTAGTGGATGAGTTGCGTCTCGTGAGAGTTTGCAGTGAATGTACCCACAAAATTCGTAAAGAAGGTAGATTAAGGAATAACGAAAAGAAAAATAAGAATAACAAAAAATATTGAAAAATAAAAATTTTATACAAATGAAACAATTTTTTTTGATATTTTCTACAACGAATCTCACTAATATACAAACTCAAAAACGCATTTAGATTATTAGTTTTCAAGCCAAGTATCATATCAAATACACCTATCATTTTAATCAAAAATTCAAATCCTATCTTTCAATACCCATTAATAGATAATTCATTAGCTCCCATACATCTACGTGCACGTGTGATAGTCTACTTTGGTTTTGTGCTCAAACTCAAATTCATGATTCATCTCCTCTCTAAACAATATTTTTCTTTTTTTTTCTTTTTTTTATGAATATCTTACCTTTAATGCGAAAATTAATGCTTGCTTAGACGCAAATACTCAATTACTCGGAGCATACTCTTATATTCTTTTTTTTTTTATTTCTAAAGGATTATTGCCTTAAATACCAGGCTTACCTTTTTTTTTCTTTTTCTATAATTATTGCCTTAAATACTAAGCTCATCTCCTTTTTTTTTCTTTTTTTTAAAAGATTATTGCCTTAATACCAGGCTCATCCTTTTTTTTTTCTTTTTTTAAAGGATTATTGCCTTAATACCAGTCTCATCCTTTATTCTTTTTTTTTTCTTTAAAAGATTATTGCCTTAATATCAGGCTCATCCTTTTTTTTTTCTTGTTTAGAGAGAGAAGGCTACTCAATCGTAATCATCTTTATCCTTAACCTAATAAAGTATTGTGAAGTGAAAAATAGATGTATACTTACCTCAAAATTGCTATTAGCGATATTTATTTTTCGAATTTTCATAATTTTATAAAATTCTAAGTGTATTATCCATTTACTCTCCTATCAAACTTCAAATTTAAATTTATTCTTTTAATTGTAATTAGGTTGATTTATTGAAGAAAATATTTTTGTATTTTTTGCCTTTTTTCAAGTTTTTTTCTTTTTTTAGATTCTTTTAAAAAAAAATTTACCCTAAAAACTATCCAAAGTGTAAAATAAATAAATTCAAAAATCTAAAAATAAAATAAAAAAATTTAAAAAAACTTAAAATCGTAGAAAAATACAAAAAATCTCCTAACCCACTCCCCCACAGCTAAACTCGTGTATGCTCTCGTACACGAATCAAGAGTGGTAAAATAAATATGAAAAACTATTATACAAATACTATACAAATAATGAGAGTCGTGAAAGGTCAAGGTCTCAATATTGTCACCATATTAACGCATAGAAAGCGGTTACGACCTCTCGATCGCTTCCCACTTTCATAGTGTGTCCTTTTATATTTTGATAAATGAACTTAGCCTTTTGTGTCAATTTTGCATTTAATTTCTTCATCTTATTTTTTGTTTTTCTCAATTTATACCTGTCCTTTCTTTGATTCAATAGTAAAATTTTGAAATTGGAAATCTTACATTTATCATCGTCTATATTCCACCCATGAACATCTTTCATGTCATTAAGCTTTTTGGTCTTATCAATATGCGATAAAATATACTCACTTTGAGGTGGCAGAAAAATGAGTTCGATTTTGGATCGCTCTTTCAAATCATCAGGTATCATAAGCTCTTCTTTCTGTGCTTCCTTCCATTCTTCTAATATTCTGAGCTCGTCATGCAAATTTTCTTCAATGTTGTCATCAAAATTCTCAAAAGAAAATGCCATGCTAGTAGACTTATCATTAGTCAAATCATTGTGAAGGAATAAAAGTTCTTCTTCACAAATTTCTTCACAATTTTCGTCAAAAGAATCAAAAGATAATGTCACTAGCAACCTCATCATAAGGCAAATCACCAAGTAAAATTTTCTCTTTATCACCAGTTTTTCATAATTATTTTCACAATGGTTTAAAGTAGGTTGATCACAATGTTGAAGTGTAGACTCATCATGCACAAAATTATTTCTTATTTTGAATCATATCAACTTCAAAAGTTGATTGAAGTGGTTGCTCGTTAGAGTTAGATATATTCAAACAATTAGATGGTTGATTTTAAAAAAGTTTAGTATGAGAAATTATTTTGAAGAAATCTTTCATATAAGATGCAGTTTGGAAGGATGATTTTAGCAAATCTTTCATACCTTCCTCTATTCTACGCGCTCACTCTTCAGTCTCATGATTGTAATTTTTCTTGTTTTTCTCGAATGATTGCATCTTGAGATCATGAGTGAAATTTGAAAAATAATATGATGGATCCGTGTGCATATTTGATGATATACATGAAGTAGTTATCGGTAAATTCTCATGACATGCATATCTTGCTTCTAGTCTTTTTAATCTTTAATCTAACATGTTCAATTGAATATCTTATTCATGACTGAATTTAGAACATGGAGATGAATAGTGTATGAAGAAATGATCAGATAGAGAACTATCTTGATATGACTCTTGATTAGAATAATTCATCCATTCACTATTGTAATTGTGTATAGGAAGCATTCATAGGTTCATGATATGTGGTGTGAATTTGATCATGACTTAGTTCTAACGAACTTTCTATTCATGGACACTGGTAATTATGATATGGATCACGACAATGATGACATCCAAATACAGAAAATTAATATTGAAATATTTTTCTTTCGGATTTTATTTGAAAAGGTGGAGAGGGAAAGAGATGGAAAAGAAAAAGAAAAGGTCGAGAAGTTTTTTTTTGATTTTTTTTACAACTAGAGACCAAACACACAACAAGAAAAAAAATGGGGCAGGTCTTCGAAATTTTTGCCGCTAAATGGTGGCAAATGCCGCCATATAGCAGCAAAATCAGAGATTTTAACTCTTCTTTTCGCAGAAATTAGAAGATATTCTTCTGGTCCTCTTAGCTTCATGTATTTGTAGTCTCGGGTCTCTGCACACTCAACACACATTATTAACCTGCACATCGTTAGAAAAAGCAAGAAAACACCGTCGATCCCCGGCAATGGCGCCAAAAACTTGATGTGATAAATTTACTGCAAGCGTACAGTGTCGGTTGTAGCGCTTTACAGGTCGTTCCCACGGGGATCTAGAGTGTTTTGCAATCTTATTTATCATATTATTCTAACGAGTTAACTAAGAGTCTAGATTGATTTTGAGTTATTCTAATTAGTTTAGCATAAAGAATCCACTAGAACCAAATATATCTATTTTATTTTCTTTCTTCCATAAAAATCTGATCTTTTCGTTTAATTCCTATTTAAAGCATTCTAAGTATGGGCTATCAAGTGACATGCAAGCATAATCTATTAAAAAAATTACTTTTGAATATGAATAAACTAAATCATTAGATTAATTCAACAAAACAAATAAAAACCAACAACTTCAAACCCTAACTAAGATAGGCTATCAAAATACTTAAATTAAGTATAGCCTATTAAAGTCTTAATTTAGGAGTTCTTGTATTTTTATTATTTTATAGAAAAGTCCTATATTTTTTTATTTTTATTTTAGAAAGAACACAAATATAATAATATAAGGTTGATCTCTAGTTCATTTACATCCTAGAACTAAGCTAATTAGCTACCCATATTCCTAGTTAACAAGATCCTATTTTTATTTGTGAAAGCCATAAAAAAATTCTATTTTGATTTAAAGCAAGAAAAATCTATACTACAAAGTAAATAAATCTATATTAGAAAGCAATTAAATTTATCTAAAAAGCAAATAAATCTTTCTACTCACTAGAAAATCCTTGAAAACAATGGAGTCACCTCTGGGGCGCAGTATAACGGTCGTCACCCTAATCTTATTAATTAAAAAGAGTACAAAATTACATGATAAAAGCTCTCCCCAATTTAGAAGGATTTATGGAGTATTTATAACCCAAACACAATCTTGCTCCTACTCAAACTCAATACAAAAGATATAATCATAATCCAACACAAACTAATCTCAAGATATATAATTCTAATTCAATCCATAGGTATTAGAAACCGATTGTTGAGATTATATGGTATAAAATATTAATTTTCGGCTCCAAAACCTAAAATTAAGTTCAGCACATCCGTAACCCGCTGGATTGAATTCTCCATTCTGCAGTATTTTAGTAAAATGGCCATAACTTTTGTATACGAATTCGGATTGAGCTGTTTTTAGGCTCGTTTCGAAAATAATTCCGAGATCTACAAATTTCTCCTACATAAATTTTTCCAGTTTAAGCTTTATCTTGGCTGAATATGCTCTTGAAATTGCTATTGCTGCACTTGAGTTCCTGTCTTTACCATGATTGACTTTTTTTGTTCATATTCTTGACAAATTTGCTTTTATCTTCTTTTCTTCCTTGCAAATCCTTTATTATCTATAAAAACACACTAAATATACTCAAGTAGCAATTATTTATATACAAAAATAGATAATATGGAGGCAATAAATATGCAATATATGACACTCATCACCAAGCGACATATAATCATAATCCAACCAAATAGTGAAGGTAAACCTTCAAAACACAAAAAGGAAAAATCAAACATATAAAAATATCATATTAAAAACATCATTCAAATTACCCATTAAACATAAAATTAAAAAAAAAAGCTATCAGGAAAGAAGAGAAGTGTTTCTACAATACAAAATTGTCCTTTAACTGAGTTTATACATAACATGATAGAAACTTTAAATAATAATCTTTCTAGCTAATTTTCTAGCTCGATTCAGACTTCAATGGTTCATCCAAAGACATGTTTTGCTCATCATCTGATGACGAATTTGATGATGACTCAAATTTTTCTTCCTCATCATCTTCATCTGATGTGGGCCGCTGTTTAGACTTAGAAGATGAAGATCCTCTTTAAAAGTTCTAATACTCTTGGATTTGGATGTCTTGACTTTTTCACTTTCTCTTCTTTGGATTAGCACCCATGACAATTGAAACTTGTCCAAAAGTTAGTTGCTCGTCAAGAAAAACCTCATCATCACTAGTTAAATATGGGTTGCCATTCCTTTTCTGAGTCATGAACCTTTCATTAATCTTTTTTCTTCATTATAGGCAATCAAGGGATCTCTATTTGGAATAAGAAGTTTGTTTCTGAACGTTGCATTAAACTTGACGAAGACTAAGTTATGCAATATTTTAGAACTTACATATTTCTTTTCTTTGTATACATTTAAATAAGAGGTAATCACATGAAATAAAATTTGAACATATTTGTTTAGAAAAAACAAATATTTTATTAGCAAAGGGCTAATTACAGTACCATCTCAAATATGCTCCAATTCCGTTCACAACCCAAAGTACTAGTTTCAAGTTCAAGATCCTCATTGCCATGGTCCTTAATTTCAGAACATTTATCCGTAGAATTGTCACCATTGAGCTAATAATAAATATTTAGAAATAGTTAAATAGTTTTTTAAATTCAAAATTAGTTGAATTTTGTATTTCCTAAATTGAAATGCCTACCTAGATTAATGATTCTTCTTATAGCTGCATTTGTAAAAGTCACTCCTAATGAACCATTTTGATATTGATACATTGGAAATTGCTACCAATCTTGTTAATTATCTTATGATCATCTTGATAGAATTTATGCATCAGCTTAACGAAACTCTTCATGAATGACCCATTAGCATCATTTCTCGGGCTACTTTGCATAGTAGTAGAACATGTTAAAGAGATACCCTTCTCTGTGCAGAGAACTTTTAAGCTTATCTTCCCATCTTTTATCATAATCTTCCATATTGAAAGATATTTTTTTTCTTTACCTCTCAAAACTTCTTTTATTTCCTTTTTCGCAGTCTCTTGATCACCATACAAAAAACCCATTGATGACAATCAATGTCCCTATCAACTTTGTGCAAAACTTTCACCAACATAATAAATACTTTTAGTGTAATACTTATGTTGTCCCAAAATTTGTTGTTAGCAGTTATTTCTACAACCTAAACATTTAAAAAGATTTACAAAAATTTATGAATAACGTATATTTTAAATATATAAGAACAAATTATATTAATTTACGTAATTAATAAAGATATACCTTTTTTCCTACATCTGTTCTGAATAGAGCGCAATCTATCCATTTATCAGAAATAAACATATACTGCAACTCTTTCTTCTTCTCTCTTATTGATGATAATGACAGAAATGTTCTGGCAAACTTAGTTGTACCCAACTTTATTAACTCTCTGCTAATTGCCTTATAATATCTAGAGACTTGGTGTAGTTGTATATGTACATCGAAACTGACCTCCCCATCATGATCGCACTTCGAATATGTTTAATTTTTTCAATATCCGATAACATCAAATTAACTTATGTGCTATGCAAGATGTCCAAAATATATTTGGATGTGTCAATACTAATGTATTTGCTACAATCATATTATTCAATACATTATCTATCACGATTTGTATAACATTTTCAATGCCAACCTCATTCATTCTCCTCTCCACAAATTTGTAGATATAATTGCCATCTGCATTTTAGAGGAAGCATCTTGAGATAATAAGGTCATCCCGGCCAGACAATGAATAATAATATTTATCAAACTTCTCCTCTTTCAGCCTGACCAAGTATTGGTCATAAGACTGCAGCTATTTGTTTGACAACTCCATTTGAATGAGTCAAGAGTTGCATTTGTCTCGTCCACCTCTCTTTGGAGGAAAGTCTCGCTGAGTTCGTACAAAGTGGGAGTGTACGAGGTGGGAGCTTGTAAATTTGGTCCTAACTTGCGAATAGCATGAACCATTTGCATAAAGGATGACAAAGTAGTAAGATTAAATACAAGTCCTTCATAAATAAATTTGGCTATGTATCAAACTGAATTATCTCTACCTTTTTTTATAGATGGATGGCATGGTAGGTTGTCTTTGGACTGCTTCCACCGCCTCTGTGATCGATCGAGTAGCAAATTGATCTATCGGTTCTTTTCCCCTCATCTGACCAGACTGACTTGTGGATTTTCGAGAAGATGACTCTTCTTTTCGAGTTGTCTCTTTATCTTCTTTCCTAATGCGAACTTCATTTAATAATTTTGAAGCTCCATTGTTTTTCCTTTGCTACTCTAGATTTTTTTTATATAGCCAGAGCTTTCTGTTTCACGTCATCTGGGACTAAGAGATAATCTTTGACATGTTCTAAATATTCCTTCAAGCAGGTAATTTCTCTCCCATATTCATTCTTATAAAAATTGCACTCCAATTTGTTAGACTTGTTGGGTACTTTCTTTTGCTAATCCCAAGCCGGATTCTTGCCTCCTTTTTTCTCTTGGACATTAGAAGCAGCTGAAGAAGACATCCTTCAAACATTACTGATCTCAAAATTTCAAAAAAAATTTACATAAAATATAAATGATTTGAGACATATACCTGTTGCACTCAATATTTATTTTTAAGATATTTGTTATTTTCTTAATCTACCTTTAACGTCAACATCAACAAAATATACTTAATCTTAAGATATTAATTATCCAATATACTATATACATCAAGAAATCTAAAATATAGTCTTTTAAATAATAAAATGATAAAAAATACTTCAATTATTATTTTCCACACAGGCAAACACCAAAACACGCACTTTATTATCATTTATAAGAGTTCACATCAGTTATTCACTTATTCACATCATTCATAACTTCATAACTTCACAGTTCACATACACAATTCATATTATTTTCCATGTCACTATTAACTCGTTCACATTATGCATAAACTCATAACTCACATACACAATTCAAATTATTTTTCAGATAATGATTCACTTATTTACATCATTGATAAATCATAACTTCACATATACAATTATTTCCAAAAAAATCACTAAATCAGATTATTACTCAAATCTTACACATATAATATATTGATTGATTCACACACAAACTGTCACAAAACAATGATTTACTGTTGTGAATCGGCGATCAACCTACTGATTCACTGAATCAGAGGGTTGATCACTGTGCAGTGAATCAGTGATCGCCCTACTGGTTCAATGATCGCCCCACTGGTTCAGTTCGCTCCACTGGTTCAATGAATCAGTTGGTTGAACAGTGAATCAATGTTCGACTGTGAATCAGTGTTCGACCCATTGATGCAGTGGGTCGAAAACTCAAAGAGGACTCTAATTTGACATCACAGTGATCACGCGATTCACATTTGCTCTATTCAAAGAAACATTGACAAATTTTAACCTAATACTTTTTTTTATGAAAATAAATTTATTAAATTGAAAAATAAGGAGATTGACTTACCAATGAATTTTATATAGCAGGTGAAGAGGAGAGAGATGGACGAAAATGACTGGCGAAGCAACTATTGGCCAGAGTCGGTTGTTAACACCTTTGGAAATATATAGTCGATGAATTTGGCAAATCGGGTGGAGGAGTGATGGAAAAGGGTCGAGATTTGATTTTGGGGGCAGGGAGTTGATCGGAGAGTGGTCGGAATCCTCGTTGGAGGCAAAGGAGCTGATTTTAAGGTTTGGTCGATGCTGGTAGAGGGAGATTGAGCAATCGAGGGTTTTCTTCGTTTGATCGAAGAAAAACCTGTTCGTGGATTTTTTTACTTTACTATCGGATTGAGTTTGGGTTAGGTTAACAGGTTTTACCTAAAAAAATTAAATTTGTTTGGCTGATATTGACAAATATTGATCGGTATTTTTCATACCGATATCGGCCAATATATCACTGCGTGGCCGATATATCGACCGATAAAAATACCTTACCGTCTCGTTTGTTTAAAAAAATGATATACCGACCGGTTATTTAGAACACTGTGTAAGAGAACCAATATTCTATGAGGCTAACTGGAACCTATGTAACTTATTTATCCTCAGCTGCGTATTAAAGTTAGGAAATCCTTATTTAAACCACATTCGGGGGTCGCTATGCATCAATGTTGAAAAACACGCGTTACGTAACGCATTATAACGCGTTACGTAACGTAGCGAGCACATTTCGCTCCGTAACAGGCTGAAATAACGCACTGCAGCGTAGCGTGCGTTATTTTCAAAATAACGTACGTTATAACGCGTTATTACAGAATGTGTTATAACGTGCGTTATATACAATTCCTTAACGAACCGCACCCACGACCCGAAACCCGATTTTTTCGACCCGAAACCCATTAAATCGCTCCTAAATATCCCGATGACCCGATCTGCCCTAATCCTTCTCCCCATGTTCTCTCTCCCCTCTGCCCTAATTCGTCCCTCGATTCCCTCGCTCTCCAATCTCTCTCGCTCTCCGATCTCTCTCACTCTCGCCCTCTCCCGATAACTCGCTCCCCTCTCCTGATATCTCTCTCGCTCTTTCCCTCTCGCGATAGTTCTCTCCTCTCTCCCCTCTCCCGATAGCTCACTCCCCTCTGCCGATGTCCCGATCCCTCTCTCCCCTCTGCGCCGATCTCTCTCATCCTCTCCCGCTCTTCCCTCGTCCGCCGCTGTTGATGCAGCCTTCGACGCCGCCGGTCAACTATTCTCCCGATAGCAGGTAATTAACCTCATTCCCATTAACTCTCTCTCGCTCTCCGATCAGGTAATTAACTTCATTCCCATTTTTCCGGCTCAACCAGCAGGTAATTAACCTCATTCCCATTAAATAGCTCTCGCCGGTCAACTGTTCATCCGCCGGTCAACTATTTTCTCCAGCTCAACCAGTAGGTAATTAAGCTCATTCCCATTTTAAATTTGACTGATTTGTTTTAATAAGACTAATTTGACAGATAATTAATACAGATTTGTGTGATAATTTGGGTTAGGGTATATTGACTATTTGTGACTATTTGTGACTGTTTATGACTGTTACTGGCTGATATTTGGGTGATTTGTATAATTTTTATCTTTGTATACTGACTGATCAATCAATGACTGAATTAGTGAGTGTTAATGACTGAATTAGTGAGTGTTAATATAGTTTTTAATTTGTATACTGAAAATTAGGCCATAGGGAATATGGATGAATACTGAAAAAAAATTATTATCTATTTGATTTTTGAACTTGGAATTATGTTTTATGTAGATTGATATTTGATAATTTGTACTTGAAGAATTATGTTATCAAAAATGGATCCAGCAAGAGAATGGGGAATCCATAAAGAAGGGGAACCAAGTAATTATTTTTATTGCAAATACTGCAATTATCATGTAACAGCTGGGATCACTCGACTTAAATATCATTTGGCCGGTACCAGGCATGGCGTTAGAATGTGTGAAAGAGTCCCAGCAGATGTGAAGAAAGCATGTAAAGATGCTTTAAAAACCACTGAATTAGAAAAAAAGAAGAAGGCATCACTGAGTCATGAAATTGGTAGAATGGGAGAACCAGATATTGAAATATTAAGCCAAGAGCTTGAAAGCGTCGCAGGTAGCAACACTCAACCTCGGACTCTAGGAGCGATGAATAAATATATTAATGTTGACGCCCGCCAATCCACGTTGGAAACATCCTTAAAGAAGGAGGCAAGAGAGGACTGTGTCAGAAAAATAGGCAGATGTATCTATGCAAATGGACTTTCATTTAACATCTTGAATATCCATATTGGAAGGAGATGATAGAAGCAGTTGGCAATTTTGGATTTGGTTTGAAACAACCGAGTCCGTACGAGATAAGGACTCGGATTCTAAAGGTCGAGGTTGATGATATTAATAAGATTAAGGAGAATCACATGGCGGCGTGGGAGAAATACGGTTGTACAATGATGTCAGATGGGTGGACTGACAGAAAGAGCAGAAGTTTAATAAATTTTCTTGTTAATTCACCAGATGGGACTTTCTTTTATAAGTCCATAGATGCATCAGCTCAGTTGAAGATAGGAGATTATTTATGGGAGTGTCTTGATAAGATAGTTGAGGAGATTAGAGAGAATAATGTTGTTCAAGTGATTACGGACAATCATGCTTCTTATGTAAATGCAGGCACAAATGGATTCACAAAAATGTCTTTACTGGACTCCTTGTGCAGCTCATTGTATGGATTTGATGTTAGAGGATATAGGCAAGATGAAGATCCATAAGGAGACTCTTGAAACAGCAAAGGGGATCATACAATTCGTATATAATCATGGCTGGGTTTTGAGTTTGATGCGGACATACACGACGGGGAAGGAACTGCTAAGGCCGGCCATCACTCGATTCGCTACTTCATTCTTGACTCTCCAAAGACTCTATAGATTAAGACAGCCATTGAGGAAAATGTTTGCTTCAGATGATTTCACGAAGAGTGCCTGGACAAAAAAACCGAATGCAGTGAAGGCAAGAAAGGCAGTGTTATTGAGCAGAAGTTTTTTGGGCCGAGTTCTCTTCTGCTTTAGCACCACACTTCCACTGGTCTATGTGCTACGAGAGGTGGATTCAAATGTGAGGCCTTCCATGCTTTTTTTATATGAGTATCTGGACAGTTGCAAAGAGAAAATTGCCGATGTCTGTGGGGGCAATAAGAGAAAATACATGCCTTACTGGAATTTGATTGATAAGAGGTGGACAGGCATGTTGCATCGGCCTCTCCATGCTGCGGCTTACTTTCTAAATCCTAGATGTTTCTACAGTGATACATTCTCCAATGTTCCTGAGGTTAGAAGAGGCCTTTGTGAATGCATGCAACGAATGATCCCCGACCTCAATGAGTATGCACAGGCTGATGTGGAGCTAGATCAGTATAAACAGAAGCTTGGAGAATTTGGATCGCCGCTAGCTCAAATGACTATGAATTCTCGAAGTTCTGGTATATCTTAATTCATTATTTACATTCTTACTTTCTAATTGTAGATATATCATTAAATTAATTTTTTTGCATTTTTTAACACGAAAATTAATTATCTATTTTAGCTGCTTGGTGGGAAAGATTTGGAGAGGATGTTCCGACACTCCAAAAGTTTGCAATTCGAATTCTCTCTTACGACTAGTGCTTCTGGATGTGAACGCAATTGGAGCACTTTTGAACAAGTATGAATTTAAAAAACTCAATATATTATTTTTAAGTACTTTATTTATCATCATACTCATATAACAACTCAAAACTTTGATAAAAGTGCATTCAAAAAAAATATATCGCTTAGAGCAAGAACACCTACATTCTCTCGTATACGTCATGTACAATATTAAGCTTAGAGAGAGAAATATTCGGAGGAAGCGAATGAATTTAAATCCAATTTTGATTGATGAGGCGACACCAGAAGATGAATGGCTTGTTGAGAGTGAAGAGCCTTGTCTCCCAGAGGATCTTGGATTGCTAGATAAGCTTACTGATGACATTCTAATACAAGAACCAATAATTTCTTAGAAGTCACTGTAATTAATAGCAATCAAAATGTTCTTCCATCAATTGTGGCTAAGAGAGACAAGTAAAATGAAACTGAAACCCCAGTAAAGAAACGAAAGGTCGATTCTTGTAAGTTATCCAAATTTTACATTTTAATATTCTTAAATGAATACTATTATGATTTGAGAATCTAATAACATCTTAATTTGTATCTCTTGTGTAGTATCTTCTTCGGACAAAAGAAAAGCAATTGATGAAAGTTTTGATGAGACGGGGGATGACATCGATCCGGAAGATGCAAATTACATTCTAGAGGAAGATGATCTTGTTATTGTTGATTAGATGATCACACGAGTTTATCTTCATGTTATAAAGAAAAAAAATATTTTGTTGTGTATGACTTGAGAAATTATTGTGATATTTGCTATGATATTTTATAATTTTTCTATGCCTTTATTTTGATTTTGCAGTATTTTATATGATTTTTTAGATTTATTTACTTATTAATGGAAATTATTAAATACAGTTTTATATTTATTTTAATTAAATAAATAGAAAATTGCGTAACCTACATTAAGCATTACATTATTTGCTACATAACCTAACAAAAAAAAAAAACGTTACGTTAACGTTATCGTTATTTTAAACATTTCTATGCATTATTCTAAATATCAGATACCAGTGATATTTCGGTCGACCAAATTACATGCCGGATACTGGATACCGGACATGATATCTCGATATGACTCTAAATATCGGAGTATCATATCAATATCATACCACTTAAAGAATAATCATATAATTGCCTATATAAACATGTTAAAACATATAAAACAAGTTTAGGGTATTTATCTTGGCTTATTTGCATTCTACTTACGAATTTGCAGATGTAGTTTAGAACGTCCGTATATGCACCAAGCGACATAATTATAATCTAAGTGAATATTCAAGTTCAACATTCAAAACACAAATAGGAAAATCAAAACATATAAAAACATCATATTAAAAACATCAATCGAATTACCCAATAAACATAAAATTAAAAAAAAAACAAGTTATCAGGAAAAAATATTTTTCTACAATACAAAAGTGATGCAATTTATAACATTATCCTTTAAATGAGTTTATCCAGAACATGTTAGAAACTTTAAATATCAATCTTTATAACGCATTTTCTAGCTCAATTCAGACTATACTGGTTCATTTAAAGGCATGCTTTGCTAATCATACTAGTTCATTCAAAGGCATGCTTTGCTATACTGGTTCATTCGAAGGCATGCTTTGCTCATCATTTGATGACAATCTGATGATGATATATAAGCTTCTTTCTCATCATCTTCATTTGATGCGGGCTGCTGCTTAGATTTTGAAGATAAATATGCTTTCTCTTTTGAAGTTCTAATACTCTTAGACTTGAATGTCTTGGCTTTTTCAGTCTTTCTTTTCTTCGGATTAGCATCCATGACAATTGAAATATGTCGAAAAGTTAATTGCTCTGCAGGAAAAACCTTATCATTACCAGTCTCATATGGATAGCCATTTTTTTTGTGAGGCATGAACCATTTAATGACCTTTTCCTCTCCATTATATGCAATCAGGAGGTCTCTGTTTAGAATTGACAGTTTGTTTTTTAGCCTTGCATTGAACTTGACAAAGACTAAGTTATGCAATTTCTTATAACTTAGCATATTTCTTTTCTTCGTATGCACATAAGTAAGAGATAATCACATGAAATTTATTGAGAACATGTTTGTTTAGAAGAAATATTTTATTAACAAAGAGCTAATCGTAGTACCATCTCAAATATACTCCAATTTCATTTACAATCCGAATAACTAGTTGTCAGGCTCAAGATCATCATTGTCATGGTCCTTAATTTGGAAGCATCTGTCATGTAGAATTGTAACTATTGAGCTAACAATGAATATTTAGAAATGTGTATTAGTTAAATAGTTTCTTGAAATTTGGTTGAATTTTGCATTTCTTAAATTGAAATACATACTTAGATTAATGATTCTTTTTATGGTTGCCTTTGCAAAAGACATTCCAAATGATCCATTGATGTAGATATATTGGAAGCTGCTGTGCAATCTTGTCAATTATCTGATGATCGTCTAGATAAAGTCTGTGCATTAACTCAACGAAGCCCGACATAAATGACACATCAACATTAATCTCGAACTGCTTCGCATAGTAATACAAAGGGTTTAAAAGATATCTAGTTCTATGTAGAGAATCGTTAAGTTTTTTCTCTCATCTCTCATCAATAAACTTTCATATTGAAAGATATTTCTTCTCTTCATCTCGCAGAGCATTCTTATTTCCTCTTTCGCAGTTTTTAGGTCACCATACAAAAAACCCATTGAAGGGACGTTCCAATTAACTCTGCACAAAATTTTCATCAATAGAGTGAATACTTTTAGTGCAATATTTGTGTTGTCCCAAAATTTGTTGTTAGCAATTATTTCTGTAACATAAACATTCAAAAAAATTTATTAAAAGAATATGATAATGTATAATTTAAATATATAAGATCAATTTATATTAATTTAAATATATATCGTTTGCTTGCATCTGTTCTGGACAGAGCGCAATCCATCTATTCATTAGAAATAAATATATGCTGCAACTCTTTCTTCTTCTCTCTGATTGATGATAAAGAGAGAAATGTCGTGGCAAATCTCGTTGTATCCGGCCTTATTAGCTCAACGTCAATTACATTCCTCATAATATCTAGTGATTTGGTATGGCTGCATATATACACGGAGACTGATCTTCCCATCATGATTGTACTTCGGATATATTTAATTTTTCCAATATCTGTAAGTATCAGATTTACTATATGAGTTGCACAAGATGTCCAAAATATGTTTGGATGTGTCAAAACTAATGTATTTGTTGCAGCCATATTCGATGCATTATCTATGTAATAACCCTTCATCTTTTATAGCTAAAAAATAATTAATAAAATAAACAAATAATAAATATAACATTTCGTTTTTTCTTTTAACTCTTACACCTTTCATTTTCTTTAACTTCCTAAACTTTTCATTTTCTCTAACTCCAAACTCTTCATCTTCTTCATTATTTAAACCATGAAACTCCATAGTTAATTCTCAAAATTAAACTTTTTAATTAACTAAAACTTTTCATCTTTTGTAACTCTCAACCATTTCAACTCTTAAACCTCCCAAACTTTTCACCTTCTAAACTCTCATCCTTAACTCTAAAATTAAAATCTCTAAATTAAATTAAAACATTTCATATTCTCAACTCATTACTCATTCATTTATCTAACTCTATCCTTTCATTTTCTCCATAAATTATCTACATTAAACCTCCAATTTAATTCTATAACTCTTCAAACTCTTTAGATTCTATAACTCTCTAAACTCTTCATAGTTTGTAACTTCTAAATCCAATCATATATAAACCCCTAAATCAAAACACATTCTACTCATTCTAAAAATCATTCTCTAACATTCTCATCTCGCCGGAGTCACCTTCAAAACCACTGCAGGAGCCGCTGCTGGAGCCGCCACCACTTTACCGGAGAAGAGCATCTCCTTCCATCTCTCTCTACATTTTTGGTTCTCACATTTTGACAAGAGGTTAGATATTATTTTTCTTTTTTTTATTGGGTTAAATTATTTTAATGGATTATAGGTTAACTCCTTTACTCCTCAATAATCATAATAATCTAAAAAGAACACCCATCATCTTATAAGTCCAATAAAATAGAGCCAAACCTATTTAATAATTTCAGACCCACTTAATATTAAAATCAATTTAGAGTGCGTTATAAATATTAGAAAAATCCCTAAAAATTATCTAAATTCATATTAATCTGTTTTTAATATTCTTAGAATATTTTTAATGTGTAGATTACTCCATTGAGCGACATCGGGAAATAAAATCCAGGTGAGTTCATTTTGGACTCACTAATCATGCTATTTTATATACATGTTTCAATCATGTTATTTATTTTGTGTAAATTGATTTGTTATTTTATAGGAATTTATCAATTACTTATTATATTTCTTGTCATCAAAAATCTATTGTCAATTGTCATTAAATTTAAATTACATAGTATAGTTAGATTTTAGAATAATCATATATACAAATTTGATAAATCACATAAAAGTTATATTCACGGAAAAATACTGTTTGTAATATCATTTTGTATCGGTGTCTAGAAAAAATTATTTTTTATGCTGGTTCTCTAATTAAGGAATGTGCAATGCACGGAAAACCTTCCAGCATCCATATAATTGCCTGGCCGATATCTCTATGATATCTCAATCAGTGACTCTTAAATATAGCTAATTGTGATTTATTGAATAAAGTATAAACTGAACAGACTCTATAAATTATGTTAACAAATTAAGAAAAATCCAATTGAAATATTGTACATAATATAATCAATATACTGTACTATATCTAAATGACACTGGGTTGGGGGAGAAACTGAATGATGGAAATATACTCTGTTTCGGCTTTAAATTTGTTAAGTTGTACAACTGAATCTTTTGCACACCATGGGTGCGTAATGATTTACTGGATCATATCTGATTATAATTCATGTTTGCCTGACGGCAGGTCCGATTCAGCACCGGACAATCCCGTGACCATTTTCTGGGTCTGTACAGGAAACAATCGAAACAGTTGTATCCCATCAGTTAGCTTTTCCAATTACATGACATTTTAGACAAAAATATCCCTGCTATAGAGTTGACTTTACTAAAATGACATTAAGATAATCTAAATCAATTGATATCATTATTACAGATATTTTATTACATATTTTCTAAAATTTGTATTATTATTATGTTTGGACATAACTGTTATATTTCACATTCTTTCTGCATATTTTATTTTGGTCGCAATCTAACGGCCTGGGTGTACATGCCTAGATTTATCGACGCCAAAACTGATGCAAGATCTGGTGTATTTTAAACATCAGATTGAAGCTCAATAACGAATTAGAGATTCCCTACTTCTTTTTGTTTAATTTTATTATATTTTGTTTTAATTGTATCTAAACTTCATTCCAATAAATGAAAAGTCAAACATTTGTTGAATTTTTCTTTCGTAATTAATGAGTATTATTGTGGCAAATTTATTGAGACTCTAGTATATTCAAATTGAATATGTTGCCGGTACTTGTTACACGTGCTCGTATATCGGGAGCGGGGTGTGACAATCTATTACAGTCTGTACAACATTTTCTACGCCAACCTTATTCATTTCCCTCTCCATAAATTTGTAGATATAATTATCATCGTGCCTATCAAAGAAAGCATTTTGTGATAATAAGAAGGTTGTCCCGACTGGACAATGCATAATAATATTTATTGAACTTCTTCCCTTTTGGTCCGACCACGCATCAGTTATAACACTGCAGCCATTTGTTTGGCAACTCCATTTGAATACATTAAAAGTTGCATTTGTCTCGTCGACTTCTCTTTGGAGGAAAGTCTCGCTGAGCTTGTATGGGCTAGGAGTCTGTAAGTTTGGTCCAAAGTTGCAAATGGCTTGGACCATCTGCATAAAAAATGGCAATATAGTAAGATTAAATTCAAGCTCTCTTTCATTAAAAACTATGTATCAAACTGTATTATCTCTGTCCTTTTTTAGATGGATGGCACGGTAGGCTATCTTTGGGCTGCTTCCACTGTCTCCTCGACCGATCAAATAGCAAATTGATCCATCGGTCCTTTTCTAGAAGACTGACTATGTATCAAACTGTATTATCTCTGTCCTTTTTTTTAGATGGATGGCACGGTAGGCTGTCTTAGGGTTGCTTCCACTGTCTCCTCGACCGATCAAATAACAAATTGATCCATCGGTCCTTTTCGAGAAGATTGACATGTGGTTTTTCTAGAAGATGACTTTTCTCGAGTTGTCTCTTCATCTTTTTCCCTAATATGAACTTTATTTAATAAATTTTTAAGCTTTGTTACTTTTCCTTTCTTTACTACTCTAGTTTATTTAAAATAGCCAGAGTTTTTTTTCTTCACGTCATCAGGGATCAGGAGAGGGATCAGGGGACAGCCTCTGACATTCCCACTGATATGACCTTAGATGTTCCTTTAAGTAGATAATATCTCTCCCATATTTGTTCTTATAAAAATTGCACTCCACTTTATTAGATTTCCTCGCTTCTCTTGACATTGGAAGTAGCAAAAGAAGACATCTTTCCAGACCTCAAAATTTAAAAAAAAAAAGCTTGCATTAAATTTAACAAAGATTCATAATTATTTACTATACCCTTCAACATCAACAAAGTATACTTAAGATATTAATTATACAATATACTATATACACAAAGAAAACTAAGGCTTAGATCAAGAAATTATTGAATTAAAAGTAACAAAAATTATCTAATGTACTATAGTCTATACAAACAAGAAAAACTAAAGTTTAGATTAAAAAATTATTTAATTAAAAATTTAAAACTATATAAAGAAAACTTAAGAAGTTAAGAGACTAAATATCCAATGTATATACATAATATGAACCTCCTTATTACATATACTATACACATAACTATGGAGTAAGGAAAACTAAATTTTAGATAAAAAAAATTGTTTCCTTAAAACTACATCAACCAAACTTAAGAAATTAATTATCCAATGTACTCTATTCAAAATATAAACTCCATTCTCATGAATCTCATAAAATGTATTATGTCAACAAATATCCTATAATTAAAACTACATGGCCAATACCCTATAACTAAACTACATGATCAATGTCCTATAATTAAAAATTTAAAACGACAAATTTTTAGTATCAATTGATAATTACTCAATTAGAGACATATAAGTATACAACATAGCCAATATGTTAACAAATCAGTGAACACTCTCATTACTTATTAGTCAATAAATTCTCAATTAAATGCACTTCAAAATTCCAATATAGCCAAATATTACAAACCCATCAACACTGTATTCACTAACTTAGTAATTCAGTTCGCTGAATCAGTGAACGACCACCCACTGATTCAGAGAATCAGTGCACCATTAACTGATTCAGTGAACTGAATCACTGATCGGTCCACTGATTCATTGAATCAGTGGGTCGAACAGTGATTCAGTGAATTGAATCGGTGTTCGACACACTGATTCAATGAATTAGTGGGTCGAGGTCTTCAATTCGGCTTAATTAACGCAAAATTACACAAAAATTTAAGATTTAAACACATAATACAATCAATTTCATATTTAACATGCTCAATTTTAAGAGAAATTGAAGAAAATTATAACCCTAATTAAAATTAACATGAAATTAAACAAAATGGACTTACCGATTAATCGAAGCGGCTAGCGAAGTTGAGATAGGTGGAGGAAGATCGTCGGGATGAACTAGATGCTTCGGGTTGTCCAAAATAGCTGTCGTCTGAGCCGGAGGATGATCGACGAGGAGCAATCGGAGAGTCAGAGAGTGATCGGAGGGTGATCACCGAGTGAATTTGAGGTGGAATTTGGGAATTAGGGTTAGGGTTAAGACTAATGGCTCGATCGCTCGATCGCAAGGAGAGAGAGCGAGCAAGCAAAAATTTTAGGGTTTTTTTTCTCCTCCCGACCCGTTAGGGGCTTTTTATATTCTTAATGGGTCAGGTTTTTAATATGTTAACGGGTTTAACCTACAACCAAAACCCATTCATTTAAAAATCGATATTGCTTAATACCAGCCGGTATTTTTAATACTGTTACTAGCCGATATATCAGCCACATGGGCCACGTGGCCGATATATCGTTCTAAAACGAGAAATGGTAAAAAAAACACTATATTGTCTCGTTTCTTCATAATTTCCGATATACCGGCCACGTGGCCACTATCTTATTCATATAGTTAGTCCCTGATGTAGTTCCTCTCAGAGAAAATCTCTACTTGCTTCTGAGGCAATCCGTAGTGTTAAAGGTTAAGTTGTAACTCTTAAGGAGCCGACGGCAAGAATACAGACTTGTAACTATATTTATTCTTTTCCTGAACCAGTGCCTGTAGTGTGCATGAAGCATTTGAGGATTTTGTCTATCGCCTTCTGAACAATATAATGCTCTAAACATTAGGATTAGGACATCTCATAGGATATGTCAAAAGATAGTGCGAATTTCAAATATCATGTTGAGCAGGAGCATATAGAAGTTTACTGCCGAACGATCTTGACACAGAGTGTTTTGCTTTCTTCACATTCTATAATTTATCTTCAGGACTGGAGCGTCAGTTCCAAAACCACATGTGGACTAACTCACTGGAACATCTTCAGCTTCTCCTCCACCAATTCCTTACTACGTGAATCACCGTAGTATTGAAGAGTTATCCTCTCACAAACACTTGCTTTCATCAGCAAAAACTTGATGAATCCCATTGAGTAGCTTCTGTGTAGGTTAACCCCACTTATTTGGATGATCCGGAGGTAGTTTATCAAAGACTAGGAAGGATTCTGGTTTTCACAGTAATCTCCTGCTGTATTCAAATGCTCTTTATCCTGATATAATGTTCGAAATGAAAATATTATTTTGAAATGGTTTGGCAATAATAAGCACTATTCTCAACAGAAATCCAAGTTGATCTCGACATACTTGAATTTTGAGTTCATGCAAGTTTGGACAACTGTTGAGCAGGCATGATAAAACTTTCGCAGTCTGAAGATTGCTTAAGCTTATTTCCAGATTCAGCTTCTTTACTTCGTTCAGGTGGTATTGTGGTGGCAAGCTAAGAGGAAAAGCTGCTCTCTGCCGTTGAAGGCACTGTGTTGAAGAAAAGAACAAAGAGGTAAACTTATGGTTCTATAGAATGTAACATCAAATCTTATTGTTGTCAATGTACGGAATGCAGATGAAACTGCATATAGAGAAGTAGTTGATGGATCTATATATCTGCAATGTAATTTTGGTATGAATTTGGTGCCTATCAACAGCTAGCTTACAGCCAGCTTACAGCCTATCATAAATCTGTCAAAATTTTCACTGGGAGAACAGATGATGATGCCTATTGTAAACTATTTAGAATGCGATTGGAAGGTTAATTCCTTTATCGAGTGGTTTTTGTTACCAAATTCAAGGTGATCAGGTTTACCATGTATGCCAATGTTGTTGATGAGTTACTGAGCAAGCAATGAGAGCTGCGGTCACAAACAGAATACATGTACATACAAAGGCATTGACGACCTACCTTAGCAAAACCCGTGCAGAAATGTACAGAAAGCCTCTCCAGATGACCAAGGGAGTGATCCATGAGCAGCTGAATAAACTTTTCAGCTTGATTGTCATCTTCTTCTCGGCTGGAATCATCACACGGATACAGGTATGCTCATGGGTGAATTGGAATCTGAAGGTAGCCTGTCTAAGCTGAGCAACATCCTTCAACGAATTTCGCATTGGCTTCAACGTGCTGATCTCCAGCGATGACAGTTTCGGTGAACAAATCCTGAAATGCCTTACTATGATACAGCTATCAACCTTCAAGCTCTCCAGGAGCCTGCAGCAGGAAATCATCTGCTGGTCGTTGGTGAAGTGAACCCCAAACGGAATCAGGCTCTTGATGTTGCTCTGGTGGCTAAAGGTTGCCGGTGGCAGCAGAATCGATAGCATGCACCTGTCCAGCTCTAGCTTCTCCAGTGTCGGACAGAAGAAAGTTTCTGAAGGCAGCTCATAGCAGCCGATGCCTCTGTTCACAACCGATAGCTCTTTGATGCCTTTATCGATTACAGAAAGAAGGAACGTATGAAGCAAGAGAATGTAAATATCAACAAAATAGCTTGACGGATTGAATGATATCCTACAGCTCTGGACGGGGCCGCGGATGGAATCCTTGACGGAATTCAGCATGGAATCCTATACTTCTATGGCTGATCGGTCATCGTCATCAGAAGTAGGGAAGAGGTTCTCGTGGGGGAGATGGAGGTGGGTTATGGAGTGCCATAGGTACCTCCACCTCTTGGACAGAACTGATGTGGCCACGGCTTGTTTCGTAGGTATCATGGACAGGATTGACGTGAGCAAGGGCTCCGGGAGATCGCTCAGGCGATCGCTGTTGCAACCGGAACTTTCCTCTGGTTCTATGGGAGGCCTTTCTTTGTGGTTCAGAGAGGCTCAGGAGGATTTTTGGTGGGGAGAATATATGCCTGAGGACAATGGGACCAGCACGGGCAACAAGCAGGTGTAGCCAAAAAAATTGAGAGGAAAGATAAGATGTCAATATTAGCTCAATCATATCTTTATGCGCCTTAATATGGGCCTCGACTGTTGATGGTAGTTGGGATTAGACTCCGATTAGAAGATTATAGAGGTTTACAAGTCAAACATGGATACTACAACAATGAAAAGCCAATGGTTAATGATAAAAAAAGGGTAACTTTGACAGCAACGCCAAAATCAAGAGAAAAATGAAAATGACGAGGAATTGAAAATGATTCCAAATTTCCAAGATATTTGAATAGAGAGTCATCTGTTCATGCTGGTAGCCAGAATTAAACTTTTAGTTCTCGAACGTTGAGCATTTTAAGTACGTATCCTTTTCATCGGATCTCGAGCATACAGGGAATGAGAATTGGAAGATAAGATTAGCAACTGAAAAAAGGAATGCAACATGGGAATGAGAATTGGAAGATAAGATTAGCAACTGAAAAAAGGAATGCAACATGTCCACATATCAACATCCTTTTGATTGTTGCAGTGCTTCGTTACAGAAAGCAGCACAATCTTGCTATACAAATTTACTGCAAATAATATTTGCAGTGTGTCATATTCAAGTAATATTTATTGGGTATATTTGTTTTATTATTTTTTAAAACTTTTTTTTTGTGTGTGCTGCTAATTCTTTTTGTTGCGGTGGTTCCATCTATAAATCCATATATTTGTCCTCTTTGAACACACAAAATGAGTAGTTTACGTAATGTCTACCATATACCTGCTTAGACCTGTTTATCGAGCCGGGTGGTCCGTTGGGCACGCCCGGCCCGGCATGTGCCGGGCACGTGCCCGGCACCTCGGCTCGGGAGGCCGGCCGTGGCCCGGCACGGCCGATATATATATATATATATATATATATATATATATATATATATATATATATATATATATAGCTGATGGGGATGTTAAGGGGGTTTTTGTAATTTTTTTGCAAATAGCCCCCAAACAGCTATTTTTATAGCCGTTGGGGGGTTTCTTATAAAACAAATTGCAGATTTTTTCCCCAACGATCAAAATAGCCGTTGGGGGGGTTTTGTAATTTTTTTTTGCAAATTAAAACCTTTCTTTCTCTATAAATACCTCAATATCTTTTCTATTACCATTCATCATTCTTATACACCAAATTCATTCTCAAAAATCTCGTAAAATTTTTAATTCTCAAGAAGTCTCAAGCAAAGCAAGTAACAAGTTTCAATCAAGTGATCAAGAAATCTTAAGCAAGTAAGTCTCCCAAACAAGATCCAAGCAAGTTTTCTCATTGAAGCAAGATTTTCTTCGCTATTTCGGTTTCCAGTTTCATCTCTCTAACTAGATATTTCACTCTCTCTCTCAAATAGTTCAGCGGTTAACAGGTATTTATAATTTAAAGTTTTTTTGAGAATTTTAATTTGTCTTTTTCGGGATTTTATTAAAATGGATCCACACTCGTCTGGCGCTTCTTGCTCTCAAGTCACGGGTTCTTTTACTCCCTTTTTAACTGATGAAAAATATCAAAATCTTTGTCAACCCTTAGAACAACCTCTTCAAGTACCATTTTCTGTATCTCAGGAAGAACCAACTGATACAACCATACCTGAAACACAAACTACCACATCTACTAGGGCTGTTAGATCGGACATATGGAAACATTTTGAAAAATTAATAAAAAACAATGTTAGGAAAGTTAAGTGTAAACACTGTCATAAAATTTATTCGTTTCCTTTAGCTAGCGGAACGGGTCATCTCAAAAGACACCTAGAAAAAAATCACCCACCAAATATACCACATCAAACACAAATAAGCACATTTGGTGGATCATTAGGTATACGTAAATATGATCCAATTAAAACAAGATAACATTTAGCAAGATTTATAATACATGATGAACAATCATTTACTTTTTCGGAAAATAGCAAATTTGAAAGATTTTATAAATCAGTATTTACTGACGAATATAAAAAAGTCTCACGTTCAACATGTACATCCGACATGTTCAAACTATATAAAGAGCAGAGAGACACTTTAATAGCTATTTTTACTTCTTTAATTTTTAGAGTTGCTATAACTGCAGATTGTTGGGAAGCTAAAAATATGACTAATTATTTATGCGTAACGGCATACTATATAGATCAAGAATGGTGCATACAGTAAAGAATAATAGGGTTTAGGGTATTTGAATTTCCTCACAATGTACATAATTTATCACAATCCCTTCTAAGTGTTTTTTCAGATTTTGGAATAGATAAAAAAATATTTACCATTTCTTTAGATAATACTTCTGAAAATACGGCCGCAATTAGAATTCTTAAAAGTATGACAAAACCAATTCTAGATGGAAAATTATTCCACGTTAGTTATATTTGCCACATATTAAACTTATGCGTTCAAGATGGATTAAAAATAGTAAATGATTCACTAATGAAACTTAAGTATACATTACTTTTTATTAAAGATAGTAGGCCAAGAAGACAAGTATTTAAACAAATATGTAAAAATCTGAAAATATCACCTAGAATTGTACCTATAGATGTTAAAACAAGATGGAATTCTACATATAAAATGTTAAACATAGCTATTCAGTATAAAAATGTAATAAATACTTTTAATGAAATGGAGTCACCAATGTATAGTTTAGATAATAATGAATGACATCAATTGCATTGCATTTCTAAGTTTTTAGGCAAATTTGAAAATGCATCTAGAGCACTGTCAGGAACTTATTACCCAACTACACACATTGCATTATATTATCTAACCGAAATTAGTTCGGTTTTTAATGAATGTAGAAATCACTCTATACTTGAAAGTATTGTTTAACCTATGGAAGTTAAATTTAATAAATATTTTAAAGATTTTCCATACTTATTATATTTTGCAACTGTTGTGGATCCCCGTTGCAAATTAGATGGACTTGAAATATTAATAGATTTATTTTATACAAATATGTCTTATGAAAATAATGTGAGGGATTTAGTTAATGATATTAAAACATATTTTAGATATTATGTATAAAACATATGAAGATATGTATGGTGTGCCAACACAAACTACAAAAGAACCATCTACTAGGGAAATTCGTAATCCAATAATATCATTTGTATTTCACAGAAAAAAGGGCAAGACAAACTAGTACATATTTTAATGAATTACATTATTGATTAGAGAGAGCTAACTATGAAGATAACGCATCTCCTGAAAATTATGAATCCTTTGATATTTTGGCATGGTGGAAATCACAGGAAAAAACATGTCTCGTGGTTTCCAACATGGCCCGTGATCTACTAACTCCTCCAGTGTTTACTATAGCATCGGAGTCTGCTTTTAGCGCAGGTGGTAGAGTGCTCACGGACTTGAGAACCTCAATGGCGTCGGACACATTGGAGATGTGTGTCTGCTTGAAGGATTGGTACGACGCAGAAGATAGGGAACAAGACTTGACTAATAAAGTTGTACTAGAGACCTTAGGCTTATCAGAAGAAAATGAAGCTTGATTAAAAGTATTTAAATTTGTAGGGATTTTCATGTATATTCAATTTTTTTTTTTGTAATTTTTAACTCATAAATCTCTTAGAAAATATATTAAGAATATGTTGAGGGTGACGGCTAGGGTCCTCTTCCCTCTCTTCGGACTTTGTATAACTTCTAAAGAGATTTATAGAGTAATTATATGAATGTAATGAGATTAAATATAATATAATATTTATTTTTATTGTTATTACTTCTTATTAAATCTAGTTAAAAGAAGCAACATAGCTCCTCTTTAATTTAGCATCGATCTCTAATTTTGAAGATATTATGATCAAGTCCTTCTTAGTTCTAAAGCAAGAACTAGCAGAGAAGCCGACTTGAGCACAACCAACTCTTTGATGTCCAGCTAATTTCAAATACTAAATGCTTTTGTGGAGTTTTTTTTTTTTTTTTTAATCCACTATAATGCTGCTTGTAGTTGTAGTTTAGCAACTCGATTGTCCTAGAAATTCCTAAGAACCACTTTGATGCAAATAAGCAACTCGATTGAACATGACTCGATTGTCATTTAACAAAATTTTAATTAGTTTAGCCGATATTAAGCATCTGTCGTTAAAATTTCAAGAGTTATTCAATTTTCTTCTTGATATATATGTATAATCTTAGGTGCATTCTATCGTTATGGTCGCTCTTTTTCAATTTTCAAGAGCTAAAACCCCTTTTTTGTCTGATTAACCCTTAATGGTGGGACAAAAAGGACTATTTGCGTTCCATTAATAAAGCATAATAGAACCAAGACAAATACAACAATCCACTGAAAGAAACAGAAGAAAAAACACGAACAAGTGATCAAGATACCTATAAAGAACCCTCATGATCACGACCCTTGAACCTATGTCTCAAGGTGTAAGCTGCTCTCTGAACCACTTGGACTGGCCCAGTTGATTGTGAAATATCTTCACAAAGTGTGTGCATTTTCTTGTAATTCTATACTACATTTTCTTATTTGCAATATAGTGTTTTCATATGAAAGAGCAATTATCTAAAAAAAGAAACGTCTTGTATAAACCTTGTGTAAGAACAACCACTACTTGTTTTTGAAGAAATATTCAAAATTTTTGAAGAAAATGACCGTTGCTTGTTGTCTTGTAATTTTGCGATGAGTGTGTGGTCCAATTGTGTGGAATTTATGCATACCTTGACTACAGCTAGAGAGAGTGAAACAATAGGATCTTCGACGATACCGTGCATTATTGGTCAGGATCTCACATCAATGATAACACTACATGCTTCATGAATAGAATAGGAGAGGGGGACTTGAACACTGTGGCTTTTGAATAGTAGACTTGATTTGTCTTGCCTTAAATGCCGAATAGAATAGGAGACAGTAAATTTGATTCAACTTGATTTGATTTGAAAGCTCATGAATATAATAGGAGCAGGGGACTTGAACATTGTGGCTTTTGTATAGTGGACTTGATTTGTCGTGTCTTAAATGTTGAATAGAATAGGATACAGTGAATTTGATTCGACTTAATTTGACTTGAAAGCTCATAAATAGAATGGGAGAGGGGGATTTGGACAGTGGACTTGACTTGAAGGCTCAATAGATTGGGATCCTCATGTCCATAATAAACATTTCGTCTTGACTACATGACGGGTCCTTCACTCACGCAACTTTTCGCCATAGCTGCAGAGTAGTTGGACAGAGTCTTGTGTGTTTTGGACAGTAGACTTGACTTGAGATTGTGAGAGGCATGCTGAGAGAGCGAAAGGATTTGGCAATTTGTAAGATTTACTAACCCTTGCGTGACCAGATAAATAATATTTTTGGGATTTATTAGCTTAATTCTAATAGGTAGGCAGTAATTTTAAAGTTTTCAAAACTTAGGCGTATTAATCTAAACAGTTTAAGACTCCATGCTATGAACTTTAAGTTACTCCCTTGAGGGTATTTTAGATGAATTAGCTCGAAATGGAATAACTAAAGATACTTTGACAATTGATAAAAAAAATAAGTATAAAAGGCCTTATCATACAACCAAATAAAAAATCATTATCTGCTGATATTTGCAATACAATCTGACTTTTTTTGAAAATCAGGTTATACAACTTTGTATTCAACTAGGTTAGATATCTACTAGAAAATTTCTATATCATCCCTAATTTCTATGTAACCCTCTCACTCAGTGTACCGCAATCAAAATTAAAATATATTGATTTTTTCTCACCACACACACTTTTATATTTATAAATTTCTGTTTTCATTTTTCCTTCCAACCTCTAGTCCTCCTCTTCTATGTCTCTTCCCTCTTCTTAAAAAATAAATAAATAAATAAATCTAATCTACTAAATAATTCAAAAAGTTTGTTTTAATTTTTTAAAATAAATTATTTCATTAAATTATTGCACTTATTTTTAATTTTTTTATTTTTTAATTTTTTTTATTCTACATTTGTTATAACATCAATAGCGAAATCTTTCCTTCGCATCTCTTAAATTCCACATCAATTGAAAAAGAAAAAAAATATTATTTATTTGTATTTTTAAAGAGATTTATTATTTAAGTTTTGGGGGAAAACCAGGTTTGATACGTCGTAAATATTTAACAGTAAACTTGTGATAAAACTGAATTTTTCGAGAGTATTTAGAAATTGTGTGGTGTATTTAGAACTACTCTATATAACTTCTAGTGGTTAGAATATTTTTATCTGTTGATTAGATAGTTATCTTCTATTAAAACTAGAATATTTATCATCAACATAGTTATCTTTTATTTAATAGAACTAGTTGTTATAACTAAATTAGTTGTATTGTGACTATACCTGCTTGTATCAATACTACCACTTGCATTATAAAAGGGAAGTGGAGTCTAAAGAAGGGTAGTTGATATATGATGCCACAGGTTCTCCCAGTATGGTTTTTGGCTAATTATTTATTGATTATATTTTAGAAGTGAACAGTATTAACCATACCTCAAGGGCTAAAAATCAAAGGGAACATTGGCAAAAAAGAAGAAAAACAAAGGAGCTGAATAATCATTTTTCTTGATAAAAATGTGTAATAAGCCGAATCATCAAACTTGGTTATCGAATAATCATTTTTCTTGATAAAAATGTGTAATAAGCCGAATCATCAAACTTGGTTATCGGTGTCAAGATAGACACTAAAATGACTAAAATGACTTTCCATAGATATAACTTAAAATTTATAACCCTAAGGGTGTGTTTGAGTATTTGGTTGTAATGGAAATAAGGAAAGAATTTAAAAATAATTTTTTTTAAAAAAAAAAAGAGATGGAAGTATTATATTTCCAATTATTCTAGTGTTTGTTTTTAATATTTGGAGGAAGGAAGAGAAACAAAATATTTATTTTTTAGAAGAAAGAAAAGAAGGGAAAAATCCAAAATAATAAAATATTAATATTTTTTTCCTTCCAACTCTTCTTTCATCCAAAATTCATTTGAAGAAAAATTGGAAGTAAGAATGACACATAGGATCCACCTCATTGTATAGAAGTAATCTATCATTGTGATAGAAGTAATCCCTGCTTTATTTCTAAACCAAACAAATACATGAGCTAGTGAAAAGTAACTTTACTTCCATTACTTCTTTTCTACTTCCATGCAAACAAACACACCCTAAATAACTTAGGTCTTCAAAGTTCTTGTTTTTCTAATATTTTTTATTTCAGATTTTTTTTTTTTTGAATTTTTCTGAAAGGGTCAAAGAAATCGATTAGATACCAAATATTAAATTATCTGATATTTTATATTTCTCATAGTGGACATTACAAAAATATACAAAAACTTTTTAGTTCTTCTTACATCTATACCAATGTTCGATACTAATTTGGTAATTCTTAGAGAGCATCGATCATAGTTGTAAATAATAAAATAATAATTAAATTAAAATCCTATTAATATTACTAAATATACTTACTCACACCCAAATTGAATTCTAAGGGTACCCCTACACATGTCGCTAATGATCGTCACCACCATTTAAGGTAACACTTGGATGATATGAGGTGGCAGTCATGGCATGAGGTGGTTTAAGGAGGAGTTGGTAGGGTATTATGTAGTAATTAGCTCAAGATAACACACATATCCTATTTTCTTCAAAAATTCTCATTCAAACACAACAATAATTCCCCTCCTTCATTCTCCCTCTACACGCAAGCTAACCAGGATAAGATCTGAAGTTAGGAATTTATTTCATCATTCTAAGAGAGTATAAGTAAGTGACGTAATCTCCCTTCTCTCGTTTATGATCTAGTTAATTGTCTAGATTCTAAATTATATTAAAATTTCATACTAACTCAATTAAACCAAGAAAGAATTCTGTGAATAGTTAACTAATTATATACAATTTTCTATTTAGAAATTTTCTCGTAATTCTTTAAAAAAAATATGAATTTGGACTAGACTACTCTCGTCGATTGTTGGATTTTAAGGGACAACTTCTCGTTAAATTTATGTCAAAAAAAAAAAAACATAATAGTCCAAATAATTTCAGAATTTTTTAAATTAAATAATTTCATTAGTTACAACTTTGTTTCGAAATTATATGGCTATATAATTTGGACCATCCAAGTCTCTGGTCCGATAATTGTAGAACTGATATACTTTTTCTGACCAACTCTTCGTAGCTAACTCCACTCGCCAATTCAACTCTTTCTGGTCAATTCTACTGGTTAACTTTACTATTCCTAGTTAATTCTTCCTGATCAACTCTACTCGCCAACTCAATTCTTTCCTGTCAACTTTACTCTTTCTAGTTAATTTTTTTTTGCCAACTCTATACCCTAACTCAACTGTCCTGGTCAATTCTACTCGCCAACTGTACTCTTCCTAATCAATTCTTTTTTATCAGCTCTACTCGTCAACTCAACTCCTCTTGATCAAGTCTACTGTTCATATTAACTCTAACTCAGCTCTTCCTAGTCAACTATACTTGCCAACTCTATTCTTTTTAGACAACTCTTCCTTACCAACTCTACTCGCCAACTCAACTCTTTCTGGTCAACTCTACTCGCAGCTCTACTCTTCCTGATTAACTCTTCCTAACCAGCTCTATTCACTAACTAAACTCTTCCTTATCAATCTACTAGCCAACTCTACTCTTCTTAGTCAACTCTTCTTGGCCAACTCTATTTACTAACTCTCTTCTTGGTCAATTCTACTTACCAACTCTACTCTTCCTAACCAACTATTCGTGGCTAACTCTACTCACTAACTTTAATCTACCTGGCCAGGTATTATGTGTATAACCGTACAATGCATGACACTTGTTATTTAACCACACAACATATAGTATAGAATACTTACATGACAAAATACCTATACATTACACAACATTAGTATGATGGCTTGATACCACACTAGGGTATAACATAGACATTGTAATATTATTACAAGACATATTTACATATGATACATGACAATTATTAGCTGATGCATGACATGATTTACTATAAACATAGTACATGATGGACATGATACATGGGATATGATGACAGAACGTGGATATGAAATTACATGATTTATGAAAAACGGGAACAAGTTCCAGACTAACATGATAATAGATTATGGATTTATACCTAACGGACATGTGCACATTCAAGACATGGATATGTCATGATTTCTAGGTAAATCATGAGTATCATGTATTTTTTATATGGGTTATGGAGAAATTGAATGATGGATAAAAATAATATCGTATGAGAATCTAATTGACTATATCTAGTTGGTTCTAGGGATTTATATTGCAATAGCACTGTATGGTACTAAGTTACAATTCAATAATTAAGTTCCCATAGTGGGTTACGAGTGCTATTATTTTATAAAACGTACTGAGTCACAGTTTAATAATTAAGTTCTATAATGAATTACATCTACTTTTGTTTCACAATACGAGATTCACTTAGCACCACTTAACGATGTATCATTCTTCATTGCCACGGGTTATGATCAATTCTTAGGCATGCACAATATGTGCGCGATAATGCGACATTGCACCATCTTATCCATTATTTAGTTTTAAATATCTAACTTGGACAAATTTTTTCTATATGTTATGTAACACTACTTGCACATGAGTTTTTTATATATTTTCATGCTTGCTTACATTTTCCTAACATATGCTAGCATGATTAACATTGACTTAAATATATTTAGACACATAATCTAATATTATGATAGTGCACTCAACCTCTTAATAGTTCCAATAAATTCTAGAAAAGGGGCAATGATTAAACTAGCACATGCACAAACACATTATGTTGTGTTTCACATACAAGACTTGTTTTATTTCTAGATTCCTGTATTTTCTCTTGATACTTGACTTGTTCATTTTACTATGTTTTTCCTTGTTAATTTATATATATTGTGTGGCTGCATGTTTTCTCACCTTTTGATACACTTACTAGATCGTTTTTGACAATCCTGATTTAGTATGTCCAAACTCAATTAAATTGCAAATCAACAAGGAGGTGGATCCACCACACTTGAACACTTTGTGCAAAGGCTAAGGCGTAATAGACGTTTTTTCTCGAAGATCTTTTACAAAAAGTAGTTGATTCAGTTTTTTTATTTGAGAGATTAAAGTAGTAATGTCTCTTCTCACTTCAACGTTTAGAGATATGACTCATATTGTACTTGATTCTTTCTTTTCATTTAGATCTTCTTATTGCTATTGATTTTAATATTACTATTGAATCAATTATATATTTCGTTTCATGTTGAGTAAACTTTGTGTGTGTAAGTGCACGTAATAGTATTATCTGTATAACTCTATTGGTATTTGAGATTTGACGTATTCGCATGGAATATGTAGCTTAATGCTAACCATACCTCGAGATTTGGGACATTGTAGACACACTCAATCTAAGAAATAATTTCTTGATTTCCATTAGATTTTTCAAATCCAATGCATTAGCTTGTTTCAAAAGTACTTTTGGGATAACAATATAAAGAATATTGTTCCAGAAACAGTCCAAATCCTTTGGACTAGCAAAGTATTCCTTGCTTTTGTAGCTTGGGTGCACGTTTTTTATGCAAGAATCAGTAATCAATAACTTCCTCCTTTGTGGTCTTTAGCTAGCAAGGTTGTTCTGAACGGTGATTTTGGTTGTTATTTCTACTGTTGAAAGCACATGAAGAGAACTAGAAAACCGAGGTCAAGCAAATGTCGGATTCTTTTGATTGCGCTCAAATCATCAAATGAATATATTTCTTTGAATATTAGAAACATACAAATATTTGATAACACAATAAGCAATACATGCACAGCATGAGAAGGCACATCTTGGAATCTTTCTATCATCATCTCACGCCTAGCTTGAACCTCCACTGCACGATCCTTCGAGCTATGATGTCCTCTCCTCGTGTAGCTCTTTCTAATGCTGGTCTAGGATGCATTGGGAGCTTCCTCTCCGGTCACCCTTGGGCGAACCAGGAGCTCCCGCCAGTATGTCTAATACCAGTCTAAACGCTTACAGAGTTCTCTCCACTTCCTCTGATGTTGGTTGTGGGCACAAAGACCAATATTAGAATTGGAGAGCTCCCGATGCACCAAAGACCAACTGGAGATGAAGCTCCCAATGCATCCTTGTCCGGCATTAGAGGAACTAGAGAAAGAGCTACATGAGGAGAGGATCTGAGCTCAAAAGATTGTGCAGAGCCAAGTGAGGCTCGGAGACTGAGATTAACAAAAAAGATCCTAAAACAATACATACAAAACGAAAATAACACAACACATAAATATTGCCCGATGCACGTACCACAGAGGTCCAAGAGGATTGGCTTCAGAATGAAAGTGTCCACTACATATGGAGAAGGCCACTAAAACTGCCGCAACTTCTTTTCCAACATCATATTACCCCCATGCTTCAATGCAACAGATTGTCACAAGAATTTTTTTCCCCCTTCAGAAATATCACAAGAATTCATCAACACATTCTCAGATGATTGATCAAACACTCGGGCAGTTCCTGGCTCTCCGAATTCCTCATGCCCCTTATCCAGGAAGCATCAGGAGAAGAAAAGATTGTTTAAATAATTCAGCAGATAATCAAGCACTTAGATTGGAAATTCTAGGTAAACTTTACATACTTCGATACTAAGTTCATGATATTTGGACAACTCGAGGGCAACCATATATAGAAGGCATTTCAATATTACGGTGCCAGGCTCTTAGAAAAACTGCTCCATCCAACTTTCTTTTCGTATCTAAGGCACGGGAGCTGAGAAATCAAGAAAACTGTTATTTAACCAACGTTTGCCAAGCAAGAAAACTGAAAATGCAATAACCTACTCTCTTATTAGAGATGGGATTGGGCAGGTCCATGGGTCAATTTTTTACCCGTCCTATGATAAAATGAAATTTTCATTTTTAATTCAAAATTTTGATTAGAACATGCCAAAAACTAGCTTCTGGATGCGCCTATTATCATCCCTACCCTTTTTGAAACCTAAGATAATTATCAATTTATCTCAAATAAACAATTTACAAGTACATGGGATTTTTTGAGTTAATAATACCAAAGGGCCATTCAATCAATTTAAAAGGTATTTAAGAGGTGTTATATCATGACTGTCTGAAAACTTCATCCTTGCACATTTTGAAACTACTGTAAAAAATATTCGATGTATATATATTTATAATTGATATACTTGAAAAGCAGATTGCCAGTTTACTACTGTAAGTACGATGAAAAACATCGGAAGGAGAGCCCCTTGCCATCGCCATGAGACAGATCCATAAGCATCTTGTTAGTTTGATTGTCCTGGTGTTCCCAAATCGGATCATCACATTGGGGACACTAGTATTTTGAAAAAATAGGAACTCAAAGCTGGCATTGTATAGGCTAGGAATATCTTTCAAGGAGATGTCCAACATAATTATATGTGGAGAATAATATTTTGAAGCATAGATCTTGAGGTGCCTGACCTTTAGGCAGCTATGCACCTTCAAGCTCTCCAGTCTCGTCCCACAATATCACCACCTCAAACTGATCATTTGAAGAGTTTATCCCAAAGAGAATGAGGCAACATGGAGTATGATGATTCTGATGACCCAAGAATTCCTAAGATATCTGAATCTCCCAATAGTTATCTACTGAATCTTTATACTTCATATCCTGAAAGTATCAAAAGAAGGAACAGTTACGCAGAAACTTAAATATTCTTAATTCAAAGGTTTACGTATCTGAAATACTTGAATTTTGGGATTCATATAAAAATGAACTATTGAGAAATAAACAAAAGATAGTGGCCTGTTGAAGATTGCATTAACGCCTAGGAAGCACGGACATGCACACAGACTCGCACAAGAGTTTTGATACATACAACATACACGACATTTGTGAAAAAAATAAGGACACGGACACGGCAAGGTCACAAAAAAAATATAAAATATAAATATATTTTTCTATTATTAACATAATAATTTTACTTTAAAATATTCAAAACGAAACCGCTGGCAATGTATAGATTGTGTCTCTTCATTCCTTTACAAAGAAGGAATTTCACTATCATACATCTCTCTCTCTCTTCCTCACCCTTTATAGGCAAAGATATATATAAAAAAAAAAAAGTGGCAATGATAATGGGTCATAAATCAACATTTAGAATATGAATTAAAAAAAAATTATTTCTTCAAATATAAATACCAAACAAGACTCATGTCTACAAGAAAATATTAAAATATAACATCATAAAGCTACCTAGGTATATAAAAATATTACCAATTTAGTACTATTTATTTATTATTTTTCCATACTATTTAACTCCTTTTTTTTCAGACACAACTAACAACCAACAGAAAACTCGGGTACGACAATGGCAGAGCATTCTTTCCTTTATTTTATTGGATACGTAATGGTGTGTCTGACACGGTTTTTGGTGTGTTTATGTCCGACACGTATCCGATACAGATACGCCATCTCTTGCGGCATGTCCGTGCTTCTTAGATTAAAGCGCATTTCAAAATTCAGCTTATTGTAGACTGCATGTGATACTCTGATGTTAAACTTTTTGGCAGGTTTATTCATGGCAACACAAGAAAGTGGCACATTGAAGATTGCATATGCTTATTTCAAAATTTAGCTTCTTTATAGATTACATGTAATATTCTAATGTCAAACCATTTAACAGAGATAAAAAAAAATTTTAGATCTTCCCTTCTCTTTGCCTATACCAAAACTTAAGTCAACAAAGTATAACTCCGTATTCAGTAACCATGTGAAAGAAAGAAATATCTCCAAACAAAAAGGAAATAATAAAAATAAAAACACAGAAATAAATAATGTGAATTATAATATTAATTCCAAACATAGATGATTATTATAGCGAGCATATTAGGGGGGAAAAATAAAGCTGAAATTTTGAATTAAATATACAACAATTCTCTTATATAATATCTGGCTAGATTTTCGCTATTTGTTTTGATTTAAATTATTGTTTTCTATGTATTATGATTTGATTTTGTAATGTCTCTAATTCTTAAATCCTTATATCGGTTTATTCCATCATCCGTATCAACTTAGAAATCCGGATACTGATACGGACAGATACTGAGTAAATTGAATTATATATTTCCTTCTAATATTCAATTTCAAATTCCGTAGAGCAAGAACCTCTTATCTTATTATTTTAAAAAAATTTCATATTTTTTTTGAATTATTCGGAATTGACCGTTTTTTCGACAAATACCTAATTAAAATAATCATTTTAAATCTAAGATTCCAAATTTAACCTCTTCCCAACTTAAAATTTATCTTCAGAAGCCCAACATTCTTATTTGACCAATTTTGGATAGGAGGTGACTCAATGACAAATTTATAATTAAGAAGTTTTAAGGGTTTTTAACGTAGCAGCATATTTATATTCCAGTAGCTGTTCGACTCCTCAAATAAATTCAGAAAAATCTGAAAAAAAAATCAAGCTTCTTCCACTCGTGTTCCTCTTTATTTTCTCTTTAGACCTTCATATGGGCCTATGTTGTTGCAATTTGGCTGATAGTACCACAAAAAGTGGAGGCCACCTCTTGAATCCTTGTGAACCACTTCTATAATCCGTGGAGAATCACCTCTAGAATCCGACATTGCTTGATGAAGTGTTATACCTTCCTGATCTTGTTATCTAATGCATACCGTGTACTTCATGATTCATATGCATGATCATGTCACATTATATGTACCAGATACTTCATGATTCATATTATATTATACATATCACATACTTCATGTTTCATATGCACACATATTTTATATTGTTTCCTACTAGTATACCATACATACACTTTTATATGGTTTCTTTAATATTGTACAAGTTTGGATTTGTATTCTTATTTGGGTTCTGATCCTTGGTATTATCACACTTCAGATCTAGCAGTCGTGACTGTGCTACCTGAGGAGGACCCACTCTTCAAGGATTCACATTTTCAGAAATAGACCGAGTGCCAATAGCCAGTTTCTTGTAGGATCCTCATCCATTTTGTGTGTATACTATCTTTGCTTTATGTGCATATATATTCCAGTTCTATCCGTAGTATCCGAACACTCTTATATATATTCAGTACTTATATTGTTATATTATGATACGATACTTGACTCTATATAAATAACCTTTTGATATATATATTGCTTATCATTCCCATATATAATATTGCTATATTTATGCCTTGATGTTGTGGTAGACAAATTCAGACCTATGATATATATATATATATATATATATATATATATATATATATATATATATATATATATATATCATATTTGCGTGTTTTCATATCTCTTACCTGTGTTTGTATAAAAAAAAAAAAAAGGATCTCGTGCACTCCAGTACTAAGAGTGTCGACTGTTGACATCCTATCCATTATTAGGACGCACTCAGGCCCACCAGTGATTTGGAGCATCACAGATTTATTCCCTTCATGTTATTTGCAGTATTTCTCAATTGTTCATTTTACTTGCATATATTATTGAACAGTACTTTCTTGACTTGCTGTTTGACGTTCAGATATAGACAACAGAAAGATAAATAGTTATCTCGAGAAGGTTGATAATGCCAAGGCCACCAAATCCCTTTCTCCTGCCCATCGAGTGGGCACTTGGGCGTACCTTCTATGCAGTCTACACCATAGTTCCAAATTCTAGGAACTTTAGTTCATACTTATATTCACTTTCCTTGTTTTAATTTTATTTGTTTCTTCTTATTTTTCTCAAAAATCAAGATTTTTCTACTTGCAGCCAGTCCGTATAAATGAAGTCACCATTTATTTGCATTTCAATCATCAATAACTTTCTCTAGGGACAAACATTACCTAAAAATGTCAGTCATTTACAGAAGCAAAAACAACATTCCTTTATATCATCATAAAACCAAAAGAACATTGAACATTGTGAATAGAGAAACACCTTAATGTCCGTTAAAAACTGCCAATTTTCTATTAGAATAGGAGCCTGATTTCTAGGACTACAATGTGGAGAAGCACACTGAAACTGTTTCTACTTCTCCAATATCATCTTTATCCCATCATCTCCAGAGGAAATTGTCAACCACGACATGTATCACCAGATTTCAACAGTTATGTGAAATAATCCTGACATGTATTAGCACAGCAGATACTGATGTTCCTCAGTTCGAAAGAATATGGCTTTTCCTGCAGTTCCTTATTGGACCCAATGCTCCTTATCCTGAAAAAAAAAAAAATCAAAATAAGGATTTGAACAATTCAGCAGAAAATAAAAGCACTCTGAATTTGAAATTTTATGAAACCTGGTATCTTCTTAAGACATGATGCTGTGAAATGGATGCGAGTCCGTGACACAATCCTACTGCAATGACATGATGTTGTGAAATGGATATGAGTCCGTGACACAATCCTACTTAATGTCTGTTAAAAACTGCCAATTTTCTGTTAGTATAGGAGCCTGATTTCTAGGACTACAATATGGAGAAGCACACTGAAACTGTTTCTACTTCTCCAATATCATCTTTATCCCATCATCTCTAGAGGAAATTGTCAGCCTCGACATGTTTCACCAGACAACAGTTCTGTGAAATAATCCCGACATGTATTAGCACAGCAGATTCTGATGTTCCTCAGTTCGAAAGAATATGGCTTTTCCTGTAGTTCCTTATCAGACCCAATGCTCCTTATCCTGAAAAAATCAAAATAAGTATTTGAACAATTCAGCAGAAAATAAAAGCACTCTGAATTTGAAATTTTATGAAACCTGCTATCTTTGTAAGACATGATGCTGTGAAATTGATGCAAGTCCGTGACACAATTCTACTGCAATGACATGATGCTGTAAAATGGATGTGAGTCCGTGACACAATCCTACTTAATGTCTATTAAAAACTGCCAATTTTCTGTTAGGATAGGAGCCTGATTTCTAGGACTACAATGTGGAGCATACTGAAACTGTTTCTACTTCTCCAATATCATCTTTATCCCATCATCTCCAGAGGAAATTGTCAGCCTCGACATGTATCACCAGATTTCAACAGTTCTGTGAAATAATCCCGACATGTATTAGCACAGCAGATTCTGATGTTTCTCAGTTCGAAAGAATCTGGCTTTTCCTGTAGTTCCTTATCGGACCCAATGCTCCTTATCCTGAAAAAATCAAAATAAGGATTTGAACAATTCAGCAGAAAATAGAAGCACTCTGAATTTGAAATTTATGAAACCTGGTATCTTTTTAAGACATGATGCTGTGAAATGGATGTGAGTCCATGACACAATCCTACTGCAATGACATGATGCTGTGAAATGGATGCGAGTCTGTGACACAATCCTACTGCAATGACTCCATCCCATCCCTCCTCTCGCCCAATCAACTGCCCCACGAAAAAAGGGAAAGAAAAAAAAAATGCCAACTTCACAACCTCCCAATTGCATTGTCATAGTAGAGACAGTGTAATGATTGATTATATATTTAACATATGTATGTTTATATCTGTTATAGGATATATGCTAATCACCATTATAATTTTGTTTATGTTATAATAATTCTTGCTTGATTATTTGAGCAACTATTGATCACCTATCATGGAAAAAGCATTTGATCGGTCCATGTAAGCACGTCTTTCACATACAGACCTGATACCTGATAATTGCTAAGGGTTGGCACTATATATTTAAGAAAAAAAATATCAAAAATAAATCAACTTACCCGTACTTCTGATATTCACAGGTGTAGTTCAACACTCAAATATCATGATTTTGCCATCTCCATGCACGAATCCTCTAGCTAGTGCATGATGCTGAAAGAAATAGCTTTAGAACTTCAAAATGATTTCCAAGTATTCCAACAACTTCCACGCTTAACTCTATAGGTAATAGTAATATTGACAAAGCCTATGCAATTTCTTACTTGTAATGTTAGGTATATCAATAAATTTTTGCAAACTGCAGAGAATAACATTGCCTCTAATGGTGAAAGGGCTGGATCATTGTTGCTTGCCAATCCATAGTCAAAAAAAACTTGAAATAGGAGTAACTAGCTGAGCCAAATGAATTGATAAAATTTTAAAACTCAAAAGTCAAATTAGAGTTGTCTTCTGGTTAGAAGTCTTCTTTTGTCCTCTCGAATTACTTAATGACCTTGTAAACTTTATATGAATATTTGAACAGACTTCAGTTTTGCAAACGAAATATCCAACTGTAAATCAAAGCAAGGCTCAAGATTATGGATGAAATTAGGGAGATATTGATGGATGGGTTATTTCTTATCTCATCTCCTCTTAAACATATAAGAACTTTTATAGATAAGTTCTTTTCATGATTACTAATTACATAACACTCTCCTTGAAGGTGGAAACCTGGATCATATACGATGTCGTACATGTCTAGCTTGTTACAAATAAACTGCATCTGAGATCTTCCAAGTGGCTTTACTTAACAAAACAACAATTTGAATGATTGAAGACACATTGGAGTTGTTTCAATATAGCCTCATTGGAGTTTTAAGCACAAAACATATCTCAATCAGTATAATTTGTATTCATATAAACTCGCATGTAAGATTAACTATAATTCTATATTCTGACTCCGCACTTGATCCATAGACAATATGTTTCTTACCCTTCCACGAAATAAGATTACCCAACAAGGACACAATATCCTACAGTAATCCTTACATCAATTGGACAACTTGCCCAATCCGCAAGCTAAAAAAATGGAAGTCCTCTCCCAAGAGCACTCTTTAGGTATCGCAATATCCTGACTATAGCATCTCAATGACTAGTTTGTGGGGAGCTTCCAAAGGAGCACACCATTTTTCCTAGTGAGCCCAGATTTCCTACTGAGCCCACATAGAATTTTCTAAAAGGAGGATTTTCCTAGTGAGCACACTAAAAATTCCAAAATTACCCTTCACCCCTTTTTATCATCCTCCTCTCCCTCTCCTCTTCCATTTCCTCTCTAACCCCCTAAACCCAAAAAAAATAACCCTAACCCTAACTTCATTTTCCCCTCCCACTTCCCCTAATCCTCTCTTTCCCCTTCTCTACCTCCTTCTCCTTCCAAATCTCCCTCCCTCTCCCGTTCCTAGAGGTGGGGCCGTCGCTGTCGCCGCCGCCATTTGGACGCCGCCGTCATTAGGACGGACACCGCCGCCGCCGCCTTCCCGCCATTACTAGGTGAGATTTCCTAATCTAGTAATTTTTTTTTAAATTTAGATTTTTTATTTTTAAATCAAACAACTCTTCAATATTAAGGTTTGGTGATTTTATTGGGTTAGAGAGGAGGAAGAGGGGAGGAGGTAGCAAATTTGGTTGTAGCATTTTTTTGTTAATTTTTTTTTTTATATTTAGATTATAATTATTAAGAAAAAATTATTTTTTTTTTGTTCCAACCTTGAAAAGTTCAAAACTTTTCATTTTAACTGTTTGATTGTGATGGAATCTAGGTGTAATTTTTTTTGCAATGATGTGAATGAAAGAAGAAATGAAAGCTTTTCTTCACGTCTTTCAAATTTGAGGGAGAAAATTTAATGAGAAGGAGTAATTTTATTTTTTAAAATCAGAATTGATGAGATCTCTAGAGATACATTGTCAATTTGCATTGAATAGATCATATATTAGTTCCATCTTAGGTAAGCTTGAAAGTATGCACTTTTATATTATGATTATGAGCATGATTATGATTATGATTATTGTTGTTGTTGATGATGATGATGTTGTTGTTAAGATTATGATTATTATGATCATCACCATCCTCTTTTATCCTGATAGTATAGTGTTTTAAAGAGATAATAGGATAAGCCATTGAAAGGAATTGATTAGTTTAAAGAAGAGATTAGTAGCACAAGTATGGTCGTGACATATTAATTCACAACAGAAGTTTCTTTCATTCCTAAGTTTTAAACTTGAATTGCTTTAAGCATCATAGTATAAAAGAATAGCAACAACAATCTGTTCTTCAGAAATTCATCTCATCTGGGTAAAAAGATTCAACAAAAATATGTGTAGTGTTAAATTCTGATTCAAATCGTAAAAGAGCCAATCCCTTTCCCCATTTGTTTTTTGCTCGTTTTATTTGTTTATCACTATATCTGTGGGATTTAATTTTTGAAATAGTGTTAAAAAGGAAACTATGAAGAAAATTTTTATTTATCACTATACCTGTACCTTTACAAGTTATATAATATTTTCCGCCAATTAGTAAGTCTTTGAAGAAAATATACATGACAATTGGCATTACCATAATCTAAAATGCAAACATGATTATAATATTCAAATAAAACAATTAGTTATAGAGGATCAATCACTATCGTGTTTACATGTGTATTATGTCAATTTGTAATACAGTTTGTCTTGTGTAATTATTGTGTTAGTGGCTTAATTGTGGAGCATAATGTGTGTATTGATATGAATTTTATTTTGTGTTGGCAGAATAGATGTCGGAATGGTTGAAATAAGTGTCTTTCCAACCATATCCCATGCACCCAGAAGCACGCCAACTAATCTCAGTATGGCCAGAAGTATATCAATGCAGTTATCAAGTTCGCATGCACATAGAAGAAGTTAGAGTACAACTTCAGAACATAGAGAAAGTCATGACATATCTCTACCAAACTTTTTATGTATTTTTTATGTAATGTTGTTTCTAATTATGGACTGATTTGTTCATAATTATCATTGTATAAATTCACATTGTTGTTTGAATCTGAATTTCGTATTTATGTGTTATTGATGAAATCTGTAGTTGGAAAGAACTAAACTTTGTGTATAAATTTGAGAGATGAATGAATTTTTTGTATTTGTTGCATAGAACGAACTAAACTTTGTGTTTTTTTTTTGTTTTCTGTAATGGGTTGCAAGTATTTAATTCTATTTTCCTTGTTGTTAATGGAAGTAACACGGATTTTAGAAGGGTACATAAAAAAGGAAAGGAAAAATTTATTTATAAAGTAAAAGAATTTGTTTTGTACGTGAAAAGAGTAATGGCAAAATTAGTCATCAAAGAAGGACCTGAATTAAATTTACCACTATTTAAAAAAACAGATAAAAATCTAACAAGGGCCACCTGCGTAATAAGCGAGAATACTCACCGACATGCTACAATGACTTTGTGGATAATGGGCGAAACAAAACTTATCGAACCTGTCCGCACTTCTTCTGCCTGTCCGGACTGCAGACCTGGACAATGTCTCCCTGTCCGGACTGGCCATCTGGACAGTGATTTCCTGACCGGACTACCAGTCCGGACCGAAAATATCTGTCCGGACTCGCAGTCCGGATCGGAGTTTTCTGTCTCTCTTTTTTTCTCTTCCAAAAAAATTATCTCTAACCCAAATACCCAACTACTCCTTCCTCTTCCTCTTCTCTTATCTAAACCCAACACTATCAAATCTCTCTTCTCTCTCTTTTGCCCGTTGTCGCCGCCTTCGCTGCGGATTTTAAGAAAAAAAAAATTTTGTGGGTTAACTGAACTTAGGAAAAGGAAAATAAGGGCAATTTGGTCCAAAAAATTCGATGGCAATATTGTAATATTATAGAAGTTTTTAAGTGGGCTCACTAGGAAAAATGGTGTGCCCATCTAGAAGTTCCCAGTTTGTGGAGCTGACATAAATCCTGCTCACTACACTAACTGAATATGTAATATCTAGCCAACTTATCGTCAAATAGTTTATCTTTCAAATCAGTTTCTTACACCTTCAATCCTCCAAGCTCACCCCTATCAGGCAACAACTTCAACTTTGAATGCAGCCTTACATCCGAACATGGCAGCTTCCTACAACAATATCCATCATATACTTTAGCTGAGAAAATGGGATTCCTTCTTTCTAGCAACCTCAATCTCGAAAAAAATATCCTAATAGCCCCAGATCTTTAGTCTGGTTTCTGCTAAAAATATACTTAAGTCACCAATCTCCTGATATTATCACCTATAATAACAATATCATTCACGTAAACCACTAAGAGATTACCTTTTCCCAGATGGATGTGAAAGAAAACCAAGTGATCCTTCTGAGACACGTAAATCTTCTTCATAATTACTTATTACATAACATGCAAGTCTTCTTCATAACTACTTATTACGTAACACCGGTATTTGTATATAAACTCATGAGGAATTGAAACTTGAGGGGAAAATACATGGAGCTGTTACTTTGGATGGGAATGAAACAGCTATTGTAAATGAGTGAACCAAAAGATATGCCAGTATTGTTTCTTCTTCACCAGGGGGAAAAAAGAGAAATGAGACTCGCATACCTTGAGGTAAGAAGTCTTTAGATCCTAGACTGTCAGATGAGTCACACTTTGTCCCTTCTTCAGCATCCTCTGATCTGTTTCCTCTGAGCGAAGAATTCCTTAACCAAACAATACGATTAGTTACCATCCCACTGTCAGAAGTTCATAATCTCTTAACTGGCAGGCTGATGGAAAGACAGCAAAATACACACATGCAAGACCAATAACACAATACACACATGCAAGATCATCAATCTATTTGCTGACCGTTTCCAACACCAGAAATATCATACAGCAATAAAATTATGTATTGCACTCACAAATCTCAATAACCACACTACATAAAGAAGAAAACACACCTACCGAGGTAAACGTACTCAAAGCTACCATATAAAGTACACATATTCCTAGCATTATCTCATCACTACGACCTTCGGAAGCATGTCAAAGGAATGCTTGGTACAATAATAAAATACCTCCCCTGTGAGGTTTTTCTTTATTGGAAATTGTACATAAATGACCCCAAGTCATTTGTCATAACCAGAGTAGACTGAATTGAAAGGCCTCATTGGAATGAACTTTCCATATTAAGCATCACTAATTTATGCTTGATCAATGGTTAATATGCAATGACTTAAGGAAAGTTAATTAAGCACTATGTACGATCTCTCTAGTTATATAGTCAAAATAATGCTCATCTCTCAACCACCAGATGCATGAGTGTTTTACTAGATGTTTTACGAGATGTTGGATCACGACAACCAAGTGCTTGTAGCTGGAATGGCCACCATGTACTTTGTTAGATGGGAAGATCCTAGTTGACAATATCTTGTGAATTGATGAATACATTGTATAGAAACACAAGCATATATATTATTTCAATATAAATAGGTCATTCAATAGAGAATAACTTAGTGATGACTTATGGAGCATGTACATTAGCATGAGACAGGGATGCCACACAGACATGGCAAAACCCTAAAAAGTAGGATAATAGGACAAGGAAAACAATATTTGTTAATATACTTTTATTATACACATAGATAAATTTAAAAATTAAAACATAAAATATTAACTAGCAAACTATTATCTTAAAATATTCATTCATAATGAACGCAAGCATGTTTACTTAGTTGCATAATTATGGTTGTTTAATTAAGTAAAAATAATTGTATTTCAAGCAGTACAATTTTTCAAATTCTAACAATAAAGATTGTTAAATTAGTTTTTAAGTTCCTTTTGCTCTTAAGCTTCCTATAATCATACATAAAGAGCTTAAAACGGTTTATGGGTACAAAAGGAATAGTGAACACTAGAATTATACTAATAAATGACTATCTAATCATCATAAGCCACAACTAAATTCAGATCACAAATAAATATCTCACTAAAAACAAAACAAGCAAAACTTAGCTAACTTACATCCATTATCAAAATTTCCTATTTTGCTCAAATAAGTACCTGAAGGAGTCATAAAACTACTTAAATATATCTAAATGTTGACCAAAGTAAACTATCTAAAAGATTTCGTGTGAGATGATATACAATGTGAAATAATATGAAGTAAATTAACCATGTCATGGGTTTAGTGTTGACCGCGCATCAAACATGGACATTTTGCATTAATCGCGAGTCAGCCATGTCAAATATGTGTTTGACACGTACTAGGCACATGTCATGCACAAAACTTGGCCGATTCTTGTCTAAGACGTGTCTATGCTTCATAGCTGATGATAATTGATAGCAAATATGACTTGTGAATCAGAGTACGGTTTGATTTTAAAAAAAAAAAAAAAACGAAGAATGAGGACAAAATATATTATACCTTACTGAAAAAATATACTCCTCTACTACTTTTTCTTCCTCTTCATTATAGATGAACCATTTATCATGTGTTGGGATGGAGTCCCAAGTCCCAGTATCTGGATAGAACAAATGTTGAAGGACATTAGTTGCAATTTCATTTAATAGAAGGAAGATTAGTAGACTACGATATAACCTTGCAGTATAATGTTTGATCGGCTGTTGTAGCCACTCAATTTCCAAAATCTCTGGCCGCTGCTTCCCAGAATAACACGGTCAGTTCTCACGGCATCGATTCTTTGATTCTCTATTATCACCATGCATGCAAAGAAATAAAAGAAACTGAATTAAGGTGATGGAAAGTTGGATGACGAGTTCAGCTTCTTAAAAGCACCAACCATGTTATGCCATTTACATATTACCTATGCCGTAAAAGCATGATAACATCCGTAGCTAATTATAAGAAGCCATGTTAGATTATAATGAAAGCCATAGATAAGGGCATGTTTATTTGAAATTCGAATTCACAAAACTACCCTGAATCACCAATAAGCCATCTGCATTCTACAAAGGATATTTGCTTGGAACAAAAAAAAAAATAAATTAACTAAAACTTATATCACTCACTAAAATGACAAATAATTATACAGAACAATCGAGCAGATTGCATAGGTACGGAAGTAGTGTAGAGCCATACCCAGCTACATAGGTGTTGCTGCACTGTAGCAAGTCATTCCGCTGACAGGCAAGATATCTGAGCTTAAATTTCGCTTGCAGCACTGAGAGGCATAACTATTTCTCAAGGGAAAGTAAGGGGCTAAAACATATATCTAGAAAAATTACATCATCTAAAGCCTATGCCAATCAAAATGAGACATGGAAAGTCCACCTTACATCAACCCTCTAAAATAGTGCTAAACTCCTGAACATGGAAATTATGGCCAAGAGACGGCTGCTTCCACATCCTAGAAGGCCACTTGATGGGTAGGAAAATCTACTAAATTAGGAATGAAGTTAATGTCCACGCAATGATATTATATTTTCTTCAGGAAATATGCAATCAACTACAAGGCAGAGAAAATCCAAAGAATCAACACAAATCTATATAATATGCTAAACAAAATAGAAAGTTCTATATAAGATAATTAAGTGACAGTAAATAATTTCCAATAAACTACCATTCTATTGCATGTTAGCAGCTATTTCAATTTGGACTTGGATCCCTAACTTAATGTCGGATAGCTTGGCCTTGTTAGCGTTCTCAAAACCAGTTTATACGTTAGGTCAAATTTAAATTAATGTACTGTCAGTTTTTCACAACATAAGGCCTTGTTTGGCAACGCGATAAACCTATAGTTAAGGGCCTCTACTTCAGGTTTATGTTACCAAACAATTTTTTGACTAAATGGCTTAAAATAAGCCGGGAAAGGAATTTACAGTATTTGAAGCGGGCAAAATGAGGGTCTAAAACCCGCCTATATAGACTGGTTATGAGATCAGCAGGGTTTTCTCTCAAAAATTTAGTATGTTTTTTATCTTCTAGAAAATATTATTCAAATGTTTTAAAGTGTAGACTGCAGAGTTAATTTAACTTGGGTTATGTCCTTAACCCTTTTCCAGCTAACCCGGGTTTGCAGCGGCCTTAATTCCTTGCCATAGAGGGCCTAAATTAACTACTTAATAGTGTAATAGGCTTATATTGAATGTTAAAATTTAATCTTCACTAAATAAGGATGGTGAATAAAAATGTGAAGCTTTAATTGTTACAATTTAATAAGCCAGACAAGACCACCACAGAAGGAAGGAATATCAAATTCACTGATCCGCAAAATTGATACTCAATGTAACCATCGTTTTCTCTTCATGAGAGATTGACAAGAAAGGACTCCAAGAATCCACTAGGCAAGGAAGCTCCCAATATCGCTACTCAAGAGAACAGTCAGACCTATTATGTAATTGAGCTTGTAAATGAACAGTGATTTTGTTGTCATATTGAAGGTCGCATAGGAAGAGCATGAAACTTTTTATAGCATTAACCACTACTATACTTTTATATATTTCTAATTTCGATGTGAATTCAAGTTTCCTATGATGAAATGATGACAACAATATTTATGATGTGCTCAGCCAAGCAACGTGCTAGTTAACAAATGATCAATCATAGAAATAACAACGTGATATTATATAATTTCTTCTCCAGTGCATGCCATGAAGGGATTACATTAATACATGTTCTTCTTTTAACTAATTCAGCCGTATTCTATGATATCCTATTAATGCTTAGATAGCAACGGGTGGGATTGGGTTAAGGGAAGTCCCATGTTCAAGTTGAGCTATGAACTTTGTTATAGTAGTAGTAGTAACAATAATAATAATAATAATAATAATAATAATAATAATAATAATAATAATAATAGTAATAGTAATAATAATAATAATAATAATCTACTAGTATTTGCATTCATCCAAAATTCTTATACATTTTACCAAGTTATCAAACTATATCTTTATGTTTGTATTTGCAAAAGCAAACAAATATAATGAAAATACCTCCATTTTTTCTATGTAATCCTTTTTTCATTAAATGGACTGAGCTATATGGATAGTCATGTTGAGTATGACCCAAAACCAAAAGTTTACTAAGTATGGAGGCCCGAAAACAAGTGGATTTTAAAAGGTCCCCAAAATTTCTGGCAACATACTCGTTAACCCACCTGTACCCACACCCACCTGATTCCTTTCATAATAAGTGCACAGTCCACCTCTTTTTGTCTCTACCTCACAAATAATCAAGAATAAAATATGTTCTCATTGAAAGATTTTGAATTGTGGTGTCTAATTATCCATGTCATTGTAGTCCCTACTTGACCCATAAATTTTATTTTTTTTTAGAAAGTTGCATCACCACTCCAAAGCATAGACACCCACTAGGAATGTCGTGTCTATGTCGGACATGCATTTAATACAGACATGCCATTGACACGGCAAGAACCGTGTCAGACATGCCACAAAGCATGTCCAATAAAAAATAAAAAACTTTGTGTCATTGTCGTGTTCGTATTAAAACGAGAAGAGTTAAATGGTATAGAACAATAAATAAATATTACTAAATTGGCATCACTATCTAAACCTACTTAGTTTTATGAATTTATACTTCAATGTTTTCTTTGCACATTAGCCTTATTTGTTTTTCATATTTGAAGAAATGATTTTTTGTGTTCAAACTCTCTATGTTGATTTATGACCCACTGCCATCATCAATATTCTAAAATGCATTTTCAGTATGCGTGCGGTCGAGGACTGCATAACGTATAATCGGATTACGCGCCGATTATGCGGATTACGCGGAATTATGCGGAATATTAATATTTTAATATATATTAATATAATATTATAAAATAGATATATTAAGTGCTATAAAACTCTAAAAAAAATAAATAATAACTATAAGCATGTAAAATGAAATTAAATTGGCTATAATCCAATTACAAATTACAAAATTATAAGATGCATGTACAAAATTACAGATTACAATGAACATATGACAATAATCTACATATTGCTAACACAAGATATGTGTATGATAAGTTTCAGTTCGGGGACTTGTGAAATTCCAAAAATTCAAGATGCCTGTATGGTTTAAATATAGAAATAATCAAGTATTAAAGAAATTAAAATTGATAAAAAAAAAACTTGTGTTCACATAAGTTTGAAAAAACTTTCTAAATTATTCAGCAATTACTGCACATACATACTAATAATCAAGTACAAATAGAAATTAAATTGCTAATCAAGTCACTAAACTGTACATTACTCATCAGTAACTAAATCAAACAAATTTTAAGCAACATTCAACTTTTTTATCAAAAAAAACTCCCCTAAAAGTTTGTATTGCAGAATTATTTCAAAAGAATTCAGCTATTATTTCAAATTATTGAAATATTGATGTTCGTGTTGCAGAAGTGGTGTGGTCATCGATGAAGGTGAAGAACAAAAAACAAAAAATCGGCTAATGGAGGTGAAGAATCAAAATAATGCAGTGGCTGAATCTCCTCTTTTTTCAAATTAACTCAAATCAGTGTTCTAAAAAGCGGCTTATGCGGGCGCATATGCGTCCGCATAAGCGAATGCGGGTGAAAAACGCAGAAAAATCGAGAAAACGCCCTGTCCATGCGGACAGGGCAATTATGCGACCGCATAATCGCATTATGCGGATTATGCGGTGCATAATCCGCATAATGTGTTTATGCGGTCGCACCGAAAACGGGTCTGCATATGAAACCCGACCCGACCCGTTATCTTTACCCGTTATCTTTACTTAAAACCCTATTTTCCCAACCCGAATCTTCGACATCCGGAGGAAAAATCTCTCGCCCCCGAAAAAACCCTAATTCCCTTCTCTCGCCCCCGAAAAAATCTCCTCTTCTCCGATCGACTAAATCTTCTCCCATCTTGAGTCCAATCGGAGCTATATGTCTCACCGGCTACCCTCTACCACCAGTTCTTCGCCCAGACTCATCCAATCGGAGTTCAATCGGAGCTCCTGCGGCATCAGGCGAAAAAATCGATCGCTCCCAAAAAAACCCTAAATTCCCTTATCTGTTCGGATTGATCTCCCCCCTTGAGTCCAATCTGAGCTCGGAATCTCACTGGCTACTCTCTACCCCCAATTCTTTGCCTGGACTCGTCCGATCGGAGTCCAATCGGAGCTCGAAGCCTCTGACTTTCGCTGCTTTCTCTCATTGGTATTTTCTTTAGCTGAGTTTATTTTATTTTTAGTATTTTCTTTAGTATTTTCATTAGTTGAGTTTAATTTTTGTTTTGAACGGATTAAAATAGCTGAGTTTAATTTTGTTTTTTTTCGGAATTTTGTAGCTGCTGTTAATAATAATTTGGACTAAACTAGTAATTTGGAGTTGGATTTTTTTTCTTTAGTTGGATTTTTTTGAAATTTTGTTTTTTTTGGGAATTTTGTAACTGCTGTTAATAATAATTTTGTAGCTGCTGAGTTTAATTTTTGTTTTGAACGAATTTTGTAGCTGCTGTTTACTAAACTAGTAATTGTAGCTGCTGTTAATAATAATTTTGTAGCTGTTGTTAATAATAATTTTGTAGCTGCTGAGTTTAATTTTTGTTTTGAACGAATTTTGTAGCTGCAGTTTAATTTCTTATGTAGAGGCAGTTTATATTCATTTTATATACTTACGGTTATTATTTATAATTTTTTAGAGTTTTATAGCATTAATATATCCATTTTTTTATAATTATTATATTAATATATATTAAAATATTAATATTCCGCATAATTCTGCGTAATCCGCATAATTGGCGCGTAATCCGATTATGCGTTATGCGGTCATGGACCGCACGCATACTGAAAACGCATTCTTGAACATTGACTCAAATCCTTAATTCTACTCAGTTAACAGTTAACACAAAAATTGTCTCAACTCATTTTCCCCAAATAAAACCCTAGCCCTAATTTTTCCGAATATTTTCTTTCACCAAAAAATTCAAACCCTAAAATCAACTCAGTTTACTCAAAATAATCATCAAAAATATTCAAGAAGGATAATACCAAAAAAAAAAAAACCATTAAAACCCTAAAGAGATCCAAAATTTTAACTGAAAAAAAATACCTGCGCTGTCGCCGCCGCCGGAGAGCTCGCCTTGAGGACCGCAGCCGCCAGATGAGATGTCGTCAGGTTGCCGGTGAGATTGGAGGGGGGGAAGGGGCGATCAGAGAATTAGGAATTTTTTTTTTCCGGCTGGCCTCGAGAGCTTTGATTCGGGAGAATTTTGGAATCATCGAATCGAAGAGGAAGGGAAATAAGCAATGGGTTGCGGGTACGGGTCGGGTTTTGGGTGCGGGTCAGGTTTTTAACATTCGAAACCCGATAACCCGTTTGTCCGCATAATTGGACGCATTCTTCTTTTTCTATGCATTTCGGTGGCGAAAACGCCTATGCGGACGCATATGCGCCCGCATAGGGCATTTTTTAGAACACTGGCCATCATCACCTTTTCTTTTTTATCTTGCCTACAAAGGGAGGGAGGAGAATAAATGCATGATTACTGGAGAGACTTATCCGTTATAAAGAAAAGAAGAGATACGAACCCACACATTATCAGTGCTTTCTTTTTAAATTTTTGAGTAGTAAGATTATTTTGTTAATACTAGAGAATATTTATTAAAATTTATATTTTTCCCCATGTCATTGCCATATTTGTGTCCTTATTTTTTTAAAATATCGTGTCTGTGACCATATTTGTATCTGTATTTGTATCTGTGACTATATCTGTACTTCCTAACATCACCATTCTTATCTCATTCCTAATAATCTCTAGAAAATAAATTCTCACCCAGTAAACCAACTTGCATAGCTTATAATCAATCTTGAAGTAATGTTATGCAGTTCTAAGTGCACGGGCGGCCTAGCAAAGAGATCCACTTAAGCATCTACTTAGAAAACCTAGGCGGTCACTTAACCAAAGTGCTTTGAGGTTTTCAGCTCTTAAGCAGTAGATTAAGCACCCACCTAGACCACTTTAAATTCAATGTGTATGATACGTTGATTGTAATCTATGGAAGGTATTTATTCTCTGGGAGTATTAATAATGAATGAGGAAGAAATAAAACTGGCTCAAGGACATAGATATGCACATCAAGAGATGAATTGACAAGCACCGTATCATTATTTCTATATTATTATGATCATCTTTCCCATCATAATAGAATGACAATGTAGTTAGGCTTTTGCCCATATCAGGTTGCCCAAATCAACGAGTCTATAAACATGTCTTATCATTTTAATGCTTAAGAACGAATAAATTCTTGCCTAGTCAACCAACTTGTGAAGCGAAAAATAAAGTCATGATAAAGATGAAACTAATGATACACTTCTATGCATCAGAGGTAATTATATCTACGGTGATGACACGTTTTTGGTTAAAATGTACTTTAAAAATGGAGAATAATGATGGAAGTACTACAAGAAATGTTGACAATCATCATATTATTATCTTTGTTGTCGTCATCATCATCATCATCTAACCCTTACCCATGAAAATGAATTGAGCTATATGAATAGGTTTATGCATCACGTTCCATTTATCCAAACCCACCCCACAAGGGTATGGACCCAGAAATATATCATATGGGTTCAGAAGTTTCCCAAAATTAAGGGCAAATATATTGTTGAAGACCTACCCTTACTCTAGGAATGTGATTAATTTCTTAAGTATGTGTATAACTTGACTCTCTCTCTCTCTCTCTCTCTCTCTCTCTCTCTCTCTCTCTTTCTATACTCATAAGCACAATAGGGTCTATACTCATTAGTAGATTTCAAATTGTACATCCAAGCTACCCATGTCAGGTCGAGCTCATATTTTTATTCATTAATTTTATGTCATTCTAGATATTCACAATTTCCATCTCATGCTATTCTTGATGTTCACAATTTCCATACTAATTTACATTAAGTGAAGAAAGAATAAATTGACTAGTTGATTGATTCGCATTGCTTTAGGATGAAGTGATATGGAGTTGAAATTCATAACACACTAATGCAATGGGGTACTAATTTTATTTACAGAAAGTTCTACTTCCTAGTTAAATATGCTTTGAAAAAGGTACTTTAGACCGCTAGCTTATTGAGGAGTGCCCTTAAACAGCTTTACCTTTGCTTTGCTCGATAAATCCTTTGATTTTGTCGGTTGAGAAAATCCAGTCATTCAAGCAATGGCATCATCATATTTTTGTCTTTGTTGTCACCATTATTATCTAAACCCTCTTCTACCTATATGGGGCTTTGCGTAGTGTTAGACCCAAACCCATGAATCACCGAGTAGGAGTCTCCAAAACCTCCAGTGGGTCCTAAAAACGTTGCAAAAAATTCATGTATTATATGAATGTATGTTGAAACCGACCCTTAACCCCACCCCACTAACCCTATTAATTTCATATGTATATTTATAGCATGCCTCTCTTTATGTTTGCCTCAACTAGATGTCCTCTACCCAGAACCAATCTCCTTAATCTCTTAGAGTGATCTCCCAATCTCCCCATAACCTCACCTCTCTTGCTCTTTCTTTTTATTTTCAAGACAACGTACAAACTGGCTAGATATTGAGATTATAGCTAAAGGGACGTGTTTCAGTGTTCTAAAAAATGCTCTATGCGGGCGCATATACGCCCGCATAGGCGTTTTCGCCTCTCAAACGCATAGAAAAAAGAAAAAACGCCCAATTATGCGGACAAACGGGCTATTAGGTTTCGAACGTCAAAAATTCGCCCGACCCGCACTCATAACCCGACCCGTACCTACAACCCATTACTTATTTCCCTTCATCTTCGAATCGATTCAATGATTCCCAATTTCTCCCGAATTGAAGCTCCCGAGTCCAGCGAAAAAAGAAAAAAAAAACTAATTCTCTCCAATTCCCGATCTTGATTCCCTTTTTCTGCAAAAAAAAAACCCTAACTCCGTTCGCCATTTCCCCTCTCCGATCTCACCGGCGACATCTCCTCCTGCCGATCGTCCCTCTAAACCAACGAAAAAAACCAAAAAACTCTAACTCTCCGATCTCCCGAGCTGTCGAATCCCTTCTTCAGTGAAAATCCGTTCGCCTTTCCCCTCTCCGATCTCACCGACGACATCTCCTCCGGCCGATCGTCACTCCAAACCAGCGAAAAAAACCAAAAAACCCTAACTCTCCGATCTCCTTAGCTGTCGAGTCTCCAAACCAGCAAAAAAAAAAAAAAAAAAAACCTAACTCTCCATTCGCCCTTTCCCTTCTCCGATCTCACCGGCGACATCTCCTCCGGCAGCTGCAATCCTCAAGGCGAGCTCTCCGGTGGCGCTGAGCAGGTAAATTTTTTTTTCCAGTTAGGATTTTAGATCTTTTTAGTGTTTTGAAGTTTATTTTTTTGGGTATTATTCCTGTTGTTGAATATTTTTTATGATTATTTTGAGCAAACTGAGTTGAATTTGGGTTTTGAATTCTTTAGTGAAAGGAAATATTTGGAAAATTTAGGGCTAGGGTTTTGGTGCGATAATTTTGGTGCAAATATTGGTGTGAAATTTTGGTGCAAACTTGCTGCAGAATTGCTGCAGAATTGTTGCAGAATTCTGCAAAATTGTTGCATAATTGCGTTGGATTTTGCTGGAAAATTAGGGCTAGGGTTAATTTGTTGGTCACTGAGTTGCTGCATAATTACTGCAGAATTACTGATCACTTCAATGATATCCATTTTTATAATTTTTTAGAGTTTTATAGCATTAATATATCCATTTTTTATAATTACATTAATATATATTAAAATATTAATATTCCGCATAATCTGCATAATCGGCGCGTAATCCGATTATGCGTTATGCAGTCCTGAACCACACGCATACTGAAACCGCATTCTTGAACATTGACGTGTTTAATAGAAAAAGATATCTAAATTGGTTAGGTTATAAGTATATTGATAAGTTATAAACATCTAAAAATTGATAAAAACCAAAAATGATGTGGATTATTTTTCGAGGGCTTCACCTGCCCTAGAACTCTATTCCTTTTGGCCAATCAGGATATCCAGCCTCAAGCACCCTCTAAATCCCTTATGAAGCATCATCCACCACCACACACCGGTGAATTATTAGGAGAATATTCCCTTGAGACACCCTCATGCTAGCGGTAGGAATCAGACTAAATTGACCATTTATTTGGGAGTATAATGCTTTGAACCTCTCACCCATCCACCTTGTTCGATGATCACTATGTACTTTATTAAACTGGGACTTTGAAACTGTTTGATGTCTCTCTTACCCTATTACTCCATTTTTGGATAATGTGAGTTCCAGACTTCTAGAGCACTCTCTTACTCATTGTTTTAAGGGTTAATTACAGTTAGACCCCCTGTAGTATTGGAGATGTGTCACTTAATACCCCTGAAGTTTGAAACTCTCAAAAAACCCCCTGAACTTAATTATTTTCACTCTCTTTTTTTACTAAAGTGCACTCTTGTCCCTCAAATTCCTATTTTACCATCATCCCTCTTTTTAACCAGCACACTTATTAAAGAGAGAGATAATGGTAGAATAGGAATTTGAGAGATAAGAATGCACTTTAATAAAAAAGGAGAGTGAAAATAACTAAGTTCATGGGGTTTTTTGAGAGTTTCAAACTTCAGGGGTGTTAAGTGATACATCCCCAATACTACAGGGGGTCTACCTGTAATTAACCCTTGTTTTAAATATCCCAGACACATTTGCTATATCTCCCCAATATATTATTTTTCAGGGTCAACCAAGAATATACGTTAAAAATAGGAGTCATATCGTTTTGCATGCATATCAGCTGATATTAGATATATCATGTGACAAATTAGTCGATATGCTTCATTTTTTAATTGAGTTTTTAACTAAAAAAAAAATTTAATGCTCATATCCAATATTATTCTCATATATACGGGAAACCCAAATTCCCTTACCTCTACTTAGATCAACTAGATTTTTAAATTGTTTCCATAGAAATTTGAGATCCAAATATGCAAAGAGTTACAAATGCTAGATCTATATTGCAAAGTTTAGTTAAGTCTACTCACAAACATAAAACCTTCTCCAAAATTCTTTTCTTCTCTCATTCTCTTTTTTACATCCCTACTTCCTCCTTTGTTGTTGTTATCGTTACTACTATTGTCATTCTTGCAGTTATTACTATTGCTACCAATCTTTTTCAACTAATATCAAACTACTATTCTGGTCGTGTCTGAATTTTAATTATTTCTATAATCTATGTTTCTAATTTTATTCAATATATTCTATAGTTTATTTTATTATGTTATGGTTGTACTTTTCTCAAAAGTAAAGAATCAAAAGATATAAAGCTGAGCCTTTTTGTAGATAATCATTCCCTTTTAGTTTTCCCAAAAAAATCGTCCAGACAGCTGCTCCTCTACTTGCACTTATTGGTATCATTTGCTCCGATCCTTCCTCCTTTCTTATACTGGCATTGACATATGTCCTCCCAAAGTGAGTGCAATCACTATGGATCCAAAAAGAAAATAATGGATAGGGATAGCGCTCGTTGATGAGTTTGTAATTGAATATGTTCTTGAATACTTTTCTATATACATACACACACATATATATTATCTGTGAATATCATATTAGTTAGATGATTAAACCAGCTCTAAGATAACAAATTTACATATTTAGCATGTATATATAATGTTTGATATGAATGTCCAATATGAGCTCGTATCCCCGATATATCGCTGATATCCACTACGATATGAAAAGAACACATCCCATATGATCCCAATATCTGATATTTGCAATCATGCTCTTGATACCTCATTTGTAGCAGCAATCTCCATCACACATGGGTGAATTACCAGAGCAACATTCCCTTGGGGCACCCAAATACCAAGAGTGTGAGTAGAAGTTAAGTGTATTTATTTGGGCGTGCACTGCCTTGGCCATCCCACCTACCATCACCCGCCATGAGTTTATCACTTTTTTCTTCAATTAAACTAGAGTTATTGAACTATTTGCTTCTTATATTTTTTTAATACACAACGTATTTTCTAAATTTTAAGTTGGAAATAATTTCAAGTTCTGTAATGAGTTAATGCAAAGAAAAGAGAATCATAATGACAGTTTAAAATAATAAACTGAATTTTTTGTTACTACCTGTAATTTATTCTTTGTAATACTAATTACTGTGACATTTATAACTGCATTTTATTAAGAAAAGGTGAATAGTACTAATTACGATGACATTTATGTCTGCATTTTATTGATAACACTGTTAATCATTGGATTTGTGAGCATCATCTTTTTAATGTTGAATTTGAGCATTCCTTGCAAAATTTCATTTTATAGCATTTCCTACCTCTTGGTGTCTTCACTGACTTCTTCACTGTCAGATTTGCGCCAACATATCATCATGGCAATTTGCATATTAAATTATACAATTAAAATGTATTACTTCCATATATATAAATGTATAGAGTGTATTTAGTTTGCCATCGGGGTGAACATCTCGACGTCGATTGCTAAAAGCGAGATAAGGAGAAGAGTTTCTTTTTAGTTGAGAGCATCCAAGTTCTTTTCTTTAGTGAGGTTTGGATGACTGGGAGTACTCGACTTTCTAAACTATTATACCCAATGTTTACTTCTGGTTAAGATTAAGATCAAAAGATGCTAGGACTCGGCAAGCAAGGACTTATAGTGTCTCATGAGGATTGATCCTCGATTTTGTCCCTAGAACGTCAAATAGGGCAAGTCAGCTACGGCAATTAAAATGTTGAATCTCTGAACGAAGGCATAGGGGGCGTGGAGTCAGAACTTCATAATGCATCTAGTTTGAGAACGGTTAATGAGGTAACCCACCTGGGACTCCAGAACATCCATGTGGATTCCCGTGTTTGGCAAAAACTTAAATAAACATTTCCAAAAGTGTTGGGATTCCCATCAGCATCACATTTCTCTATCTCATGACAATGTGATTCCCTCCATGAGAGGCAGGTATTGTGCATTCTTACCTTGTTATGACCTAGAATCCATAAGATGCCATTGTTTTAAAATTGCAAGATTCATTTTCTTCTTTTTTGTCCTTTCTTTATCCTTCATTACTATGGCCATTGTCATTGTAGCTATTACCTCTAAAAATATCGACCATCACCACGAAACTTCCACCAAAAGCACGTGTCGAGAGTCACTACCCTAAACTTTCACCAAAAACAAATTTTGTCATTGTCCAACTATCGTCCTACTGCCTTTGACATCACCGGTTCATTGCAATTTCCAGCCAATACTTAAAATAGAAATAGCGGTAACTTAATGTTTTGCCTCTGTTTAGCTTACATTGCATATAGCGTAACACATAATTTAGATTACGCAATTTCACATCTATTTAATAAATAATATAAAACAATATGTAATATTTTTATATTAATTAGAAAATAAATTTTAAAATTTTAAAAATAAAAGATAAAAATATTCTTTAACACATAGAAACCATTTTAAGTTTCTAATAAGCTTCAAAATAACTTACACATTAATTTTTAAAAATTATATTAAACTTGCAACCGTAATTTCAGTTATCACCAAATAAAAAAACAAGATTTTAAATTTATTTATTTCAGTTTCAGTCATCACCAATGTTGTAATTTATATTTTGTAACGCTCAATTCATCTTATTTATAATTATTCATTTCAGTTTAGCATAGTACAATAGAATCAATAACAAATAAGAAATTCCAACAACCGAAAAGGAATTATAGCAATCAAACAAACAAACAATCGCAAATTAGTAGGCTTGCAATTCCATAAACAAGCAAATAAGCAATCAAGTAAAAAAATTGCAACAATCAGCTAATAATTAAAGTAAATAATCAATAAAAATATATAAACTACTCAAAAAATAATAGCAAATATCGTAACATAACATAACATAATGTAAAATAACATAAGCTAATAGGTACTTAGTTTTAACTTTGATATCTTTCCTTAAATATGATATAATGGCTTATTTTATTTTATTTTAAAATTGGATTGATGGGTTGCTTAATGATACATTGGAATTCTTTTATACCATAATTAATTATTGTGAACCCTTTTGGCATTTCCTCCAATCAACAACATAAATATCTAGTCTTAAATTATATATATTGTCTTGCTGTCATCATTTACTTATTTGATGAAATTATAGATGATTTTTAAGATATAAAAAAACATTGTGTTCCTTTTTTATAGATGATTATATGAGAGTATTCGAAAAATTATTGTTAGTTTATTATATTTGGTATTATATTTTGAATAAATTGTAGTGCGCTTTTATTAATAAAAGCTGGAGTTAATTTTATGACAAATTATAGCATGATTTTAATAATACAAGTCGCAACTCTTACTATTGGCCCCTCCTATTCTAGAATCCTAGTTCTGTCCCTAACAGAAGGCACTACCAGTCTGTCATGACCAAATACCTAGAAGCATGGATACCAACTTGTGATAAATAACATAGCTCACAAGTCACTAAAAATAATTTACTTGGGCTTCAATCTTCCATCAAAGTAAATATTCCAGAGAAGGATATAGAAAGGTCACATAAAAATAACCATTCAATTAAGCACTTCAAGTAAAACAACAAGGTACCATGAATTCTCTTAAGCTTATTTTTTATGAAAAGGTCATGCCCTAATCAATACCAAAAAATACCACGATAAATATTGGTGGGACTTGCACCTGGAACCATCGTCTTGCGAGCAAAGGATATTATCGGCTGGCTAACCTGCTTTCACCTCAAGCTCTTAAACTGACCTGATTAAATCTTGCAGACGAGGTCCAAGTAAATTATTTTTTTAGATGAAATGTATGCACTAATGTAGTATAGTTATAATCAAGGGAAAGCGGTTAACTCTTCCATCGGCATAAACATTCTGAAAGATAGATCATAAGAAGACATGATGAAAGTAACCCTACAATCAAGCACTTTAAGTTCAGCTTTGAAACTGAACTAATTATTTATTGCAGAGTAAGTCCAACAAGATTAAGTTGTTAGATGAAATGTATGCACAGCTATAGTTATAACCAAAGGAGAAAAGTTCGCTCAACTAACTAAAAACGGCATTTAATTCAGCAACATACTCTCAGGTACAAGTTCACGAGATGAAAGAACTTCAGTGTGTGCTTTATTTGCCTCTGTCCGTAGTTGTGAAAGGTCATCAGACTCAACTAAAGAAAGTGAACTCCCCCCTTCAGCTGAGCGCATAGCTTTGATCATTGCATTCACCTTCTGTTTCAAAGCCTTTTCCTGCAAGGAATTACATGTTAGAGCATGAAAATAACATGAATCAAATATTAAAATATATATATATATATAGGAAACAGTTTCTGGAATCTGAGAACCTTTTTTTTGGCAGCAAGAAATGTTTCTTTGTTTCCCCTCCTTTCTTCCTCAAACTTTGTTGCCACTTCATCTATCCAATTTCTCAGCTCTCTGAACACAGAACATATGAGAATCTATTCAAGTTAAACTATAACACATCATTGACTACTGTTAAAGGAACTAAAACAAATCACTTACACAGTGCCAAGAACTTCGTCACAAAGAAAATTTAGTAACTTCAACTTGTCTGATAGTTCTAGACTATCATACCCAGACAAACCACTGTCAAGGAAGTCCAGAGGCAATTCCCTCAAGGTGCATTCAGATTCCTCAATGCATTGTTTAAGCTTATGCACCCATGCGTCTCCTCTGCTTGTGGAATATGTGAGGACTAGTAAGAAAATTTTCAATAGAAAAGGCGAACTGTATATATCAAAAAGAAAATGATATTAATATTCAGCGAGAACATGATGCGAGGAGTCATACTCTTTTTCCATGTCTTCTTCGATTAAGGATAGCAATTTTATGTTGAATTCCATATGTGCCGAATATACTCCGTGAGGTTTGATGCATCCTCCATTTAAATCTTGGAGGATGCATTCAGGCTGCCCTTCATTTATACCAAGTACCTGAATTAGAAGCCACAACAAAAGTTGAAGCGTTACCATATCAAAAAGGCTCTGCGAAATGCTCAAAAGTTAAAAAGGACTATCAACAAAACTCATTTAACAGAACTACTAGCACTTGCAGTCAGAAACTTCAGGCTTATAAATAGCAATGTAAATTCTCCAGAAAACCAAACCAACTTAAGAAATAGAACCACAACAGAATTTTATCTCAGACTCTTGGGGTAAGCTGCACGAACCCTTCTTTAATTTCAAGGGAGAGAACAATGAGATATTTTCTGAAGTCCAACTAAAAGTTTGTGACAATTTTAAAAGGACAAGTGAAAGAATACCTTCCCTATTCAGAAGCAACCAATGCCATATACTCTAGTTCAATTTAGTTATTGAAATCATAAATTCTGATGCATTTCAGATAATCAAAACATATAATATAAATAGAACACTTAAGTTATCCTCTAAGATAATGGAGATTATACCTCAGAAAATGAATTGCAGAATTCCAAGAACTGCAATGCAGCACCAACATCTTGAGCAGGTAGTTCGGCTCCAGCAACTTCTATTAAGGGACTACCTGCAGGCAGCACAATGTCTTTCCAGCAAGATTTGCTGTGGGCTCCAAGAGCAAGCTTTCTTGACTTGCGAGCTTTCCGCAAGGGCTCATTTTCTCCCGCTTCAGTCTGCTCCACATGCTGGTCTTCCTCACGACTCCTTTTCAAAGCCGAGAAGTCCTTTCAAAACCAAGTACGGAAGTCACAAGTTATGCAATGAGAAAACCGGCAAATTTCTTAATTTATATATAATCAGACAATGGGTAAAGGACTGAAAGGTTAACTTAACTCAACAATAAATCAATACCTTGTTAGAAAGAGGAGACTTTTCAGGGGATGCAGTCGATCCGACAGTACGGGGCTCCAAGATTTCTTTGCCTTTGTCATGCAAAAATTCATGGACCGAATTGAACCCCCTCGCTTTGATCCTATGTGAAAGTATCCCAGTTGGCCGGCACCCTCTTCTTTTCCTGTGAAATCCAGAACCCAAATAAATCAATTCAAAAGAAAAAAGACTGCAGCCATAAGTTCTAACATCATTAATTCATACACAAGGTTATATAGATTTTACATGCAAAAGCTGCAATTGCAATCACCGCGGCATTTGGGGCAAACCCAATCCTCTAATTTCCCCACTTCATCGGCCTTTTCACCATACCTAAAAATCACACAGCAGTCTCAAATCAAATCACTGGAAAGTATATAAAATATAACAGAACTGAACAAGAAGTAATAATCAAAAGCATTGACAAAATGGTGGAGGAAAAGAAAAAAAAAAAAACCTGTTGAGGAGGCATTTGTGGCAGAATCTGAGAGGGCACGGCCTCTCATTCTTAAGCTTTTTACAGACAGCCGTGAAATCTCTCGTCTTTTGCCTACACTGCAATACCATAAAATTCAAAAGAATTAAAGGAGAGATTTTGTGACATGGGTTAAACTTCAGTCCCTAAATAAAAGAAAAACTTTTTTTTTTAACATGAAATCTTGCGAGGTGACGATTTGAGAAGGAAAAAACGAAAAGATTTATGCTAATTTCACATGGGTTTCGCTTCTTTCTTCTCCAAACTCTCACTAACAGAAAAAAATGAAACAAAAATTAAATGAAATCGAAATTTATTCATTGTCTGAACTCTCACTAACTGAACCCACGGAAAACAAAAAGGAAATTTTCAAATTTGCAACCTGGGTTTTGAATTTGATTGCTTAAAATCCTCAAAAAGAAGTTGAAAAATTACCTGATGGCAGGTCTTCCCATTAGTAGAGTCATAGATCCGCGCTCCCTTGACTCGAACCCCAGGATCCTTTGTCCTCTTCTTCTGAGAAAGAGGGGGGCTTCGGGTATTGCTTTCTTCTCTCTGACTGATCTCAGCAGCGGCGGAGTTCTCGGCGGCGGAGTCCACCAGGGAAAAGTTCAACGCGGTGGCTGTCTCGGCGGCGGAGTTCACCAGGGAAGAGTTCATCGCGGCAGCTGTCTCGGCGGCGGAGTTCTCAATGAACTCCATTGCAGAAACCTCAGCGAGAGCCTCCATTAATGACAGAGAGAGAGAGAGAGAAGGAGAGGGGGTAGAGAGAAGTTTGAGACGGGAGAGACTGAACCTCGACGATGGTGAAGGGGTTTTTTTTTGTTTTTTGTTTTGTTTTTTTTTTTTTTTTTTTTCTTGATTTTCGGAGTGGTTTCTCAGGGCGAGCGAAGGACTTTAGGAGTAATTTTTCTTTCCTTTTGTAGGGAATTTTGGGTTCAACGTCTCTGAATTTGTAGAGAAATGGAGGGGGATGAATGACAGGAGTAGAGAGGATGGTTTTGAATTTTTCTTCTGAACTGGGAAAAGCGGTCTTTCTTTTCTGAATATTGTCAAAATATGGGTAATTAAAACTCATTAATGTACTTGATAAATATAATAATCTCCTAGATGGCCCCTCAACAAAGAAGATGTATCGGTAGCGTCTGCTAAGTAAGATTACTGTTTTGGATATTTACAACTTAAAATTTCATTTTTAAAATTATATTCCATTTAGATATATCTAAATTTTCTAGAGGTCAACGCCATTCGAAAATTCCAAAATCAAAAATCCACTCAAGATGGATTTTTTTTTTTTTTTTTTTTTTTTACTGTTTTACAAAGTTTTCTAATAATGAGTACTTAAAATGAGATAAAACTCCATTCTAAAACTTTGTACCCAAACTAGAGGCATTCTGATACTTGCAAAATGCAACTTGTATTATTGCAAAGTGAAATTCAACAGTATTTATTACTGTTGTATTGCTGTGCTTAGATTAAAAGTTGTAAGCGATAATCAAAGTTGGCAAAATCTTAAAAATTTTAATTTGTTATTTTCAAGAGTTATAAAATATACCATATTTTTCAAAAGTATAACAACTATTGGTAAAAATATGAGCAAAAGTATCATATTCACCTTTTTCCACGTAACTGATTACAATTGCAGTTGAAAATTTTACAACTATAATTACAGTCAAATAACAAAAAAAATCCATTTGCAGTAATTATAGTTGCAAGAAATTGTACTTACTGGTTGCCAAACACCACCAAGACCTAACTTAGGTGAAATTCCAATTTTAGAAACTATAGCTTGTATGTATACAAACTTAGGTTTTTTGTAAAACTTAAGTGAAATCAGAGTTTTGTTAAATACACTACTCAAATTAAACCTAAAAGGCAATGCGTTGAATACTCATACAGAAATAGACAAACAAAAATAATGTAAATTTTTCCAAGAAGACGTTTTGCATTCGGCTAGTTCAAGAAACTGACATGATATGCTTAGCACTTTGACAAATGTACAAGACACTTCAGGGGAAAAGAAAAAGATAAAACCAAAAATCCATAAAGAAAGAGTAATAAGTTTGGGGTCCACAAGAAAAAAATAGTGGCACGTCTAGAAATATGTAATGAGTTATTTGAAAGGTAGCATATTAATCGAATGACAATTAAAGTCATTAATGCATTGGATGAATATAATAATCTTTTACGTGTGACACACTTGAGTTCCATTGTTCTAATAGAGGAGACAGTTTGGAGTGAAATGTTATAATTATTTATTAGGTCGGGATAAAGAGAAATAAGTTGAATAGTTATATTGAAATCGGTGAGCAATCGTAATGTTGTAAGTAGGTTATTACACAAACAAGATAAGCACAACTATTTTAATAAATTAAAGGAAAAAAAATATGGTCCATAAAAAAAAAAAAAAAAAAAAACAGAGTTCCTTTATATACCTATTTTCAAATTGGTGCATAAGAAGATGAGCATATTGGAAAAGAAATAAATTTTCAATGTGAAATTTTATTCTTAAAATTCAATTTCGTTTGGATGTCTAAAATGGAGTTTTAAAACTCCGATTATAGTGAGTTTAAGTCCATACAAAAATTTCAAAATAAAAAATCCACTAAAGATGGATTTTTTTTTCACATTTTTACAAAGTTTTGTAATAAACGAGTAGCCGAAATGAGGTAAAACTCCACTATGAAACTTGTATCCAAACTAAGAGGCGTTCAGATGTTTGTAAATTGCAACTTGTAATACTATATAAGTGAAGTTGCAATAATATCTATTATTGAAACTCGTATTACTGTGTTTTGATTTGAAGTTGCAAGTGATAATTAGAGTTATCAAAATCTTAAAATTCTAATTTGTTATTTTGAAGAGTAATAAAAAGTATCATAATTATCAAAGATACAATTAATAATAGCAATAATATGAACAAAAGTATTATATTCACTTTTTTCGTAATTGTATTTACTATAATACGTAACTAATTGCAACTATAGTTGAAAATTCTATAACTGTAACTATACTCAAATAGCGAAAAAACCCATTTGTAGCAATTATAGTTGCAAAACCATTGTACTTACTAGTTCCTAAATGCCCCAAGACCTAACTTAAGTGAAATTCCAACTTTAGAAACTGGATGTTGTATGTATACAAACTTTGGTTTTGTAAAACTTTAGTAAAATCAGAGTTCTATTAAGCACAATACTCAAATTAAGCCTAAATGGCAATGCGTCAAGTAATAATACTGAAATAGGTAAACAAAAATAATGTTAATTTTTCCAAACAAACGTTTTGTATTCTATTAGTTCAAGAAAGTGACATGATATGCTTAGCGTTTTTGATAGATGTACAGGACATTTCAAGAAAAAAAAAAGATAGAACCAAGAATCCAAAAAAAAAAAGCAGTAATACGTTTGGGATCCACAAGGAAAAAAAGTAGCATGTCTAGAAATTTGTAATGAGTTATTTGGAAGGTAGTACATGAATGGGATGCTAATTAAAAATCATTAATGCATTGGATGAATATAATACTCCTTTACAGGTGGCATACTTGAGTTATATTGTTCTAACATAGGAGATAGATATGAGAGAAATATTATAATTATTTATTAGGTCTAGATCCACAGAAATAAACTAAATAATCCATATTGAATTAGTGAGCGACATGTAGGTTATTGCACTAACAAGATAAGCAATAATATTTTGATAAATTAAAGAAAAAAATGCATATGGTCCATTAAAGAACAAAGTTCCTTTATATACCTATATTCAAATTGGTTCACAAGACGATAGCCATATTGGAAAAGAACTAAAGTTTCAATGTGAAATTTTATTCTTAAAATTCAATTTCATTTGGATATCCAAAATGGAGAATTAAAACTCCAGTTATAGTGAGTTTAAGTTCATACAAAAATTTCAAAATAAAAAAAACCACTAATGATGGATTTTCTTTCACAGTTTTACAAAGTTTTGTAATAATGAGTAGTTAAAATGAGTTAAAACTCCATTATGAAGTTTGCGTCCAAACAAAGGGGTGTTCAGATATTTGTAAGTTGCAACCCGTATTGCTATAGGTGAAGTTGCAGCAATATCTTTTATTGTAACTCGTATTACTGTGTTTTGATTAGAAGTTGTAAGTGAGAACTTGTTAAAATATAAAATAATTTTCTTCAACTCTCTCCACAAGTTTGGAATTTTGATGCAGTGGAAGGGATCAACATAGTATCAGAGCAAAATAATACCTCTGCGCAAAGCCTATGTTTTTGCCCAATAATGGACCTTTAATCTGCGGAAGCATGTTAAAATACAAAATAATTTTCCCCGACACTCCCCACAATTTCGGAGTTTTGGTACAGTGGAAAGGACCTTCAACATAACTAGAGTTATCAAAATCTTAAAATTTTAATTTGTTATTTTCAAGAGTAGTAAAAAATACTATAATTACCAAAGATACAATAAATAATAGCAAAAATATGAGCAAAAGTATGATATTCACTTTTATCATAACTATATTTACTATAATACATAACTGATTACAATTACAGTTGAAAATTTTGCAACTTTAACTACTATCAAACAGAAGAAAAACCAATTTGCAGCAATTATAGTTGCAAACCATTGTACTTAGTAGTTGCTAAACACTTTCAAGACCAAACTTAAGAGAAATTCCAATTTTAGAAACTAGAGATTGTATGTATACAAACTTCAGTTTAGTAAACCTTAAGTAAATTCAGAGTTTTGTTAAACATACTACTCAAATTTGGCCTAAATGGAAATGCATCAAATACTCATACTGAAATCGGTAAACAAAAATAATGTAAAATTTTCCAAGCAGACATTTTGCATTCGGTTAGTTCAAGAAAGTGATATGATATGCTTAGTGCTTTAACTGATATAGATGACATTTCAAGAAAATAAAATATAGAACTAAGAATCCATAAAAAAATAGTAGTACATTTGGCGTCCACAAAAAAAAAAAAAAAAAAAAAAAAAAACAGTATATCTAGAAATTTGTAATGAGTTATTTGGAAGGTAGCCCAAGCACATGAATGGAATGCTAGTGAAAAGTCAATTACGCATTGGATGAATAAAATAATCCATTACAGGTGGCATACTTGAGTTTTATTATCCCAACATAGGAGATAACTGGAGACAAATATTATAATTATTTATTTGGTGTAGATGAATAGAAATAAGCTGAATGATCCATATTAAAATCAGTGAGCAACATAGTTTTGTAAGTAGCTTATTGCACTAACAAGAGAAGCACCACTATTTTGATAAATTAAAGAAAAATACATATGGTACATAAAAAAAAGAGTTCATTTATATACCTTTGTTCATATTTGTGCACAAGAAGATGACCATATTAGAAAAGAACTAAAGTTTCAATTTGAAATTTCATTCTTAAAATGCAGTTTCATTTGAATATCTAAAATGGAGTTTTATAACTCCAGTGAGTTTAAGTCCATACAAAAATTTCAAAATAAAAAATCCATCAAGGATGGATTTTTTTCACAGTTTTACAAAGTTTTGTAATAATGAGTCGCTAAAAGGAGGTAAAACTCTATTATGAAGCTTGTATACAAACTTAGAGGCATTCAGATGCTTGTCATTTCCAACTTATATTACTATAAGTGAAGTTGCAATAACATCTGTTATTGTAACTCGTATTATAGTATTTTGACTAGAAGTTGTAAATGATAACTAAATTTATTCAAATCTTAATATCTTAATTTGTTATTTTCAAGAGCAATAAAAAGTACCATAATTATCAAGGATACTATTATTAATAGCAAAAATATGAGCAAATGAATCATATTCACTTTTTATCATAACTGTATTTACTATAATACGTAAATGATTGCAATTATAGTTGAAAATTTTACAACTCTAACTACAATTAAATAGCAAAAAAAAACCCATTTGCAAAAATTAATGTTGCAAACCATTGTACTTACTTGTTGCCAAACACCCCCCAAGACCTAATTTAAGCGAAATTTTCTAATTTTAGAAACTAAAGCTTGTACGTATATAAACCTCGATTTTGTAAACCTTAAATGAATTCAAAGTTTTGTTAAACATACTACTCAAATTAGGCATAAATGGAAATGCATCAAATACTCATACTGATATAAATAAACAAAAATAATGTAAATTTTTCCAAGTAGACGTTTTGCATTCAGTTAATTCAAGAAAGTGACATGATATGCTTAGCGTTTTAACTTCAGGAAAATAAAATATAGAACCAAGAATCTATAAAGAAACAGTAATACATTTGGGGTCTACAAGAAAAAAAACAACAATATGTCTAGACATTTGTAATGAGTTATTTGGAAGGTAGCACATGAATGGGATGCTAATTAAAAGTCATTAATGCATTAGATGAATATAATAATCCTTTACAGGTGGCACACTTGAGTTCTATTGTCCCAACATATGAGATAGCTAGGAGAGAAATATTATAATTATTTATTAGTTCGAGATGAACAAAAATAAACTGAGAATCCATATTAAAATCAGTGAGTAGAATAGGTCTATAAGTAGGTTATTGCACTAATAAGATAAGCACTATAATTTTGATAAATTAAAGAAAAAAATACATATGGTCCCAAAAAAAATAGAGTTCCTTTATATACCAATGTTCAAATTGGTTCACAGAAGATATATTGAAAAAGAACTAAAGTTTCATTGTGAAATTTTATTCTTAAAATTCAATTTTATTTGGATATATAAAATATTGTTTTAAAACTCCGGTTATATTGGGTTGAAGTCCATACAAAGATTTCAAAATAAAAAATCCACTAAAGATAGATTTTTTCATAGTTTTACAAAGTTTTCTTATAATGAGTAGCTAAATTGAGGTAAAACTCCATTATGACGCTTGTATTCAAACTAAGATACATTCAGGTACTTGTAAGTTGCAACTTGTATTATTACAAGTGAAGTTGCAATAATATTTATTATTGTATCTCGTATTACTGTGTTTTGATTGGAAGTTGTAAGCGATTACTAAAGTTATCAAAATCTTAAAATTTTAATTTGTTATTTTCAAGAGTATTAAAAAGTACCATATTTATCAAAGGTACAATTAGTAATAACAAAAGTATTATCTTCACTTTTCATAAATGTATTTACTACAATAAGTAATTGATTGCAATTCTAGTTAAAATTTTTATATCTCTAACTGCAGTCAAACAATGAACAGACTCATTTGTAGCAATTATTGTTGCAAACCATTGTACTTACTAGTTGCCAAACCCCTCCAAGACTTAAGTAAAATTCCAATTTTAGAAAGTAGATCTTTTATGTATGCAAACTTTGGTTTTGTAGACCTTAAGTGAATTCAGAATTTTGTTAAACATGCTACTCAAATTAGGTCTAAATGACAATGCGTCCAATACTCATACTGAAATAGGTAAACAAAATCAATGTAAAATTTTCCAAACAGACGTATGACATTCGGTTCATTCAAGAAAGTGACATGATATGTTTAGCGCTTTGACAGATGTACCTGGCACTTTAGAAAATAAAACATAGAACCAAGAATACATAAAGAAACATTAATATCTTTGGGGTCCACAAGAAAAAAAAAAAGCAGTAGGATATCTAGAAATTTGTAATGAGTTATTTGAAAGGTAGCAAATGAATGAGATCCTAATTAAAAATTGGTAATGCATTTGATGAATATAATAATCCCTTACAGCTAGTATACTTGTGTTCTATTGTTCCAACATAGGAGATAGTTAGGAGAGAAATATTATAATTATTTATTAGGACCAGATGAATATGAATAAGCTGAATGATCCATACTGAAATCGGTGAAGAATATAGTTCTGTAAGTAGGTTATTGCACTAACATGATAAGCACCACTCTTTTGATAAATTAAACGAAAAAATACATATGGTCCATAAAAAAACCGATTTCCTTTATTTACCTGTGTCTAAATTTATATACCTGTGTCTAAATTTATGCACAAGAAGATGACCACATTGGAAAAGAACTAATGTTTCAATGTGAAATTTTATTCTTAAAATTCAATTTCATTTGGATATTCAAAATGGAGCTTTAAATTCTGGTTACAGTGAGTTTTAAGTCCATACAAATTTTCAAAATAAAAAATCCACCGAGGATGGATTTTTATCACAGTTTTACAAAGTTTTGTAATAATGAGTAACTAAAATGTGTTAAAACTACATTATGAAGCTTGTATCCAAACTAAGAGGTGTTCAAATACTTGTAATTTGCAACTTATATTATTATAAGTGAAGTTGCAATAACATCCATTATTGTAACTTGTATTTCTGTGTTTTGATTAGAAATTGTACGTGATAACTAGAATTATCAAAATCTTAAATTTTTAATTTGTTATTTTCAAGAGTAATAGAAAATACCATAATTATCAAAGATATAATCAGTAATAGCAAAAATATGAGCAAAAATATCATATTCACTTTTCTTTATAACCGTATTTACTATAATATGTAATTGATTGCAACTACAGTTGAAAATTTTACAACTGTAACTACAATCAAACAACAAAAAAACACATTCGCAACAATTATAGTTGCAAACCATTGTATTTACTAGTTGCCAAACACCCCTAAAACCTAACTTAAGTAAAATTCCAATTTTAGAAACTAGAGCTTGTATGTCGGTTTTGTTAAACATAAGTAAAATCAAAGTTTTGTTAAACATACAACTCAAATTATGCCTTAATGTCAATGCATCAAATACTCGTACTGAAATAGGCAAACAAAATTAATGTAAATTTTTCGAAGTAGACATTTTGTATTCGCTTCATTCAAGAAAGTAGCATGATATGCTTAACACTTTGACAGATGTACAGGACACAGAACTAAGAATCTATAAGAAAATAGTAATATATTTGGTGTCCACAAGAAAAAAAAAAACAGAATGTTCACAAATTTATAACGAGTTATTTGGAATGCAGCACATGAATGAGATACAAATTAAAAGTTATTAATTTATTGGATGAATATAATAATCCTTTATAGGTGGCATAATTAAAATTAAGTCATTAATGCATTTGGATATCTAAAATGGAGTTTTAAAACTCTGGTTATGGCGAGTTTAAGTCCATACAAAAATTTCAAAATAAAAAGTCCACTGAGGATGGATTTTTTTTTTTTGCAGTTTTGCAAAGTTTTACAATAATGAGTAGCTAAAATGAGATAAAACTCCATTATGAAGCTTATATCCAAACTAAAACGTGTTTAGATGTTTGTAAGTTGCAACTTGTATTATTATAAGTTAAGTAACAATGACATCTGTTATTGTACTGTGTTTTGATTAGAAGTTGTAAATTATAGCTAGAGTTATCAAAATATTACAATTATAATTTGTTATTTTCAAGAGTAATAAAAAGTACCATAATTATCAAAGATACAACTAGTAATAGCAAAAATATGAGCAAAAGTATCATATTTCCTCTTTTCGTAACTGTATTTACTACAATATGTAACTGATTTCAACTACAGTTAAAAATTTTACAACTGCAACTACTTTGAAACAGTGAAAAAACCCATTTTCAGTGATTATAGCTGCAAACAATTGTACTTACTAATTGCCAAACACACCCAAGACCTAGCTTACATGAAATTCCAATTTTAGAAACTCGAGCTTGTATGTATCAAACTTTGGTTTTGTAAAACTTAAGTGAAATCAGAGTTTTGTTAAACATACTATCCAAATTAGACCTAAATAGCAATGCGTCAAATACTCATACTGAAACTGTATTCGGTTAGTTCAAGAAAGTAACATGATATGCTTAACGCTTTGACTGATATACATGACACTTCAGGAAAAAAAGATAGAACCTAGAATTCATAAAGAAACAGTAATACATTTTGGGTCCACAAGAAAAAAACAACAGCATGTCTAGAAATGTGTAATGAGTTATTTGGAAGATAGCACATGAATGGGGTGCTAATTAAAAGTCATCAATGCATTGGATAAATAGAATAATTCTTTATGGGTGGCATACTTAAAGTTCCATTTATCCAACATCAAAGACAGGTAGGAGAGAAATATTATAATTATTTATTAGATTCAGATGAAAAGAAATAAGCTGAATGAAATTGATAAGCAATATAGTTCTGTAAGTAGGTTATTGCACTAACAAGACAAGCACTACTATTTTGATAAATTAAAGAAAAAATACATATGGTTGTTATGAAAACAGAGTTCTTTTATATTCCTATGTTCAAATTAGTGCACAAGAGGATGGTTATATTGGAAAAGAACCAAAGTTTCACTGTGAAATTTTATTCTTAAAATTCAATTTCATTTGGATATCTAAAATGTAGTTTTAAAACTCTGGTTATAATGAGTTTAAGTCCAAACAAAAATTTCAAAACAAAAAATCTACTAAGAATGGATTTTTTTCATAGCTTTAAAGAGTTTTGTAAGAATGAGTAGCTAAATTGAGGTAAAATTCCATTATGAAACTTGTATCCAAACTAAGAGGTGTTCAAGTACTTGTAAGTTGCAACTTATATTACTATAAGTGAGGTTGCAATAATATTTATTATTGTATCTCGTATTACTGTGTTTTGATTAGAAATTGTAAGTGATTATTAGAGTTATCAAAATCTTAAAATTTTAATTTGTAATCTTCAAGAGTATTAAAAACTACCATATTTATCAAAGGTACAATTAGTAATAACAAAAATATGAGCAAAAGTATTATATTCACTTTTCTCCATAACTGTATTTATTATAATATGTAACTGATTGTAATTACAGTTGAAAATTTTACAACTGTAACTATAGTTAAATAACGAAAAAACCCATTTGCAGCAATTGTAGCTACAAACCATTGTACTTACTAGTTGTCAAACACCCCCAAGATCTAACTTAAGTGAAGCTCCAATTTAAAATAATGAACTTGTATGTATACAAATATGGTTGTGTAAAACTTTAGTGAAATCTGAGTTTCGTTAAACATACTACCCTAAATAAGCCTAAATGACAATGCGTCAGATATTCATATTGAAATAGGTAGAAAAATAATGTAAAAATAGACGTTTTGCATTGGGTTGGTTCATGAAAGTGACAATATATACTTATCGCTTTGACATATGTATTTGAAACATGAGGAGCAAAAAGATAGAACTTAGAATCTTTGAAGAAATAGTAGTAGGTTTGGGGGCCACAAGAAAAAACAATATCATGTCTAAGAATTAGTAATGCAACAAATGAATGAGGGGACATTTTTAGACTAGAATAAAACAAATAGTTATTTGGAAGAAAACACATTAATGGGATGCTAATTGAAAGTCTTTAATGCATTTGATAAATATAGTAATCCTTTACAGGTGACATACTTGAGTTTCATTGTTCCAACATAGGAGATATTCAAGTAAAGAAATATTATAATTCTTTATTAGGTCTAGATAAACAGAAATAAGTTGAATAACCCATATTGAAATCTGTGAGCAACATAGTTTTGAAAGTATGTTATTATACCACTGTTTTGATAAATTAAAGAAAAAATACATATGGTTAGGGATAGCAATAGACACGTCGATGGGTTATTTTTTTGCCTGCCATATAGAAAATTTTGAATTAAAAATAAAAATTTATTTTGCTAATTCAATATTTTGAATAGTGAGGGTAAAAAATTGCGCCGTGGACGTGTCTATTATCATCCCTTGTTGGCAAAATTTCCTACTAATGAAATCATCTGTCATGAAGAGAGAGATCCATAAATAAAGAAAAGATTACTTTCACGAGTCATGCTCTATTTTCTATAGAAAATGAAGTGCGAGTCACCTTCCCCAGGTTCGCAAACCTAATAACAGGGATGGACCCCATAAAACCTCGTTATCTAGTTTAAAAGCAGTAAACAAAGTCATTTGAACTGCGAATCTAAAGTTTGAGATACGCGTTCCATCTACAATCAAGAAGATCTGCGAATCTAAAGTTTGAGATCTGCGTTCCAGCTACAATCAAGCAGATCTGTGAATCTAAAGTTTGAAATTCGTGTTCTAGCTACAATCAAGCAAATCCACGAATTTAAAGTTTGAGATCCGCGTTCTGCATTTCAATTACGATCTAGAGGATTGAAACGCCGGTTATAAATTTTGGAGGTTTAATACAAATTCACCAGATTAAAAGGCGAAAAATTAATACTCAGATCGTAGAGGCCGACAGTTGAATAGTTACATCAGCTCAAGAGTCTCCAAATATCTATAAAAAGTCCGAACCAAGGTAGAAGGAGGGACCGGAAAATTGGAGACCAGGAGATTAATACGATATAGAGAGTCCTCTTGCTGTCGAGAGCTCAAAACCCTTACCAGCTAAAAAAATTCGTGTAGAGTGTCAACGGATAGCAGAATCGTCCTCCATAGCTACTACAGAACTCAGCCTTAAATAAAGAGGGAATTCAACTTTCCTCATATTCTGTAAGTGGGAAACCTTTTAAAATTGTAATTTTTTATTAAGAAATTCAATAAAAAATCATTTGCAATTTTTATGGCGAACATAAATTGGACTTTCTTTGTCTTCTTCTTCTTTCCGAAACTTATCATATTAGATGACATTTTGGGATATTTAGGTTCAGAGAATTTCTTCTTCTTACGTCATCTTCTCTTTGATGGTTGAGGTGAAGATATTGTAAGTCGATTAAAAATCGACTGTTTAGCAGGAGCAGCCACATAATGAAGTGTGATAGTACTGCATTAATCAATCGTTCATAATGACAATGGGATACTCGAAATTCTTCTCTCTTTTTGTTAAGAAGTTTTTTGAAATCTCTTATATTGGAACCCATTTGATCATCCTTTTATGAACAAAGTGACGACGATGGAGATGCGAATAAAGCCATTTTTGAAGTTCCTCCTAAGGACAAAATTCAGAAACCTATAATATTCGGAAAAGCAAATGATAAAAGTAAAGCAAAATATTTAGGTTCTGAAGAGGAACAGGAAAATCCTGAGTTCTTCCATTATAATAAAAATTCCCATAAGTTAATGAGGAAAATGAGATACAATCTAGCCAAGTGCAGGGGGTTGAATTTTGGAAAAGGAAAGAAAGCAATCCTTCAACCCTTTACCCTTTGTTCCAAAAGGAAAAAAATACTAGATTACTACTATAAAACTGGCAGGGAGTTGGGATATGTTACTTCTGAAGATATTTCTGATGAGAAATCTAAAGAAAAACAACCAAATCATTCATCAGAATTATCCTGGTGGGATTTAGATGTGAGTGTTGGCATCATTTTCCACGAAGTTTTGGTTAACATGGTCTCTGTAGACCAAGAAAGCAAAGATACTGATGAAATACTGCTAATCAAGGATGATTCTAGGACAAAACATCTTAATATGAAGTGGAAAACTCAGTTTGAACAGTAAAAACATCCCATTGAAGATAAAGTGATCCAGATAAATATGGGTGATGAAACTAATTCTAAGCCCATATTTATAAGCGAAAACTTATCTTCAGAAGAAAAAAATAGATAATATCCCTCGTTCGAGAATATATTGATGTTTTCGCTTGGAATTATAAAGACATACCAGGAATAGACCTAAAAGTGGCAGTTCATAAGTTGAATATCCGACCAGATGCAAAACCTGTGAAATAACAACAACAAAGATTCTATCCAGAAATTATGGAGACAATCGAGGTTACAATTAAAAAGCTAATCGAATTGGATTTTATTCGTGAAGAACAACATCCTGACTGGGTTGGGAATATAGTTCCTGTAACTATGAAGAATGAAAAGATTAGGGTCTGTATTGATTTCAGAGATTTGAATGAAGCATGCCCGAAGGATGAATTTCCATAACCCATTACGGATGTCATGATAGACAACACTTGTGGCTATGAATGCATATCGTTTATGGATATATTTTCAGGATATAATCAAATCAAGATGTACCTTGATGATGAAAAGCTTACATCCTTCAGAATACCACTTGGAGTATATTGTTATACAGTCATATCATTTGGTTTAAAGAATACTGGTGCAACGTATCAATGTGCTATGAACATGATATTCCAAGAACATCTGCAAAAGGCAGTAGAGTGCTATACATATGATCTGACAATTAAAAGCAAAAATAAGAATGATCATCTTCGCGATTTAAAAACAATGTTTGATTTTATGCGGAAACACCAGTTTTAGATGAATCTTACTAAATCTTTTCTAAAAATTTCTAGCGAAAAATTTCTTAGTTTTGTAGTGACTTCTCAAGAAATTCATTTTGATTTAGACAAAATTAAGGCAATCCAGGACATGCCACCTCCTAAGAATCTCAAAGAACTAAGATGACTATAAGGTAGATTGGCGTACATTCGCAGATTTATATCAAATTTATCTGGCAGATGCGAACCTTTCACAAGATTAATGAAGAAAAGGAGTGTCACTTGTTTGAGATAACGCATGCCAAAATGCCTTCGAAGAAATCAAGGAATATCTTACCAAACTGTCTGTACTCGTAGTTCCAGTCTCTAGAATACCTTTCTTGTTATATGTGAGGGCTATGGATCATTCTTTGGAAGCTTTATTGGAGCAGAAGATAGAATTAGGTCATAAACATGCTATTCATTATCTCAGCATAATGATGTTTGGGACTGAACATCGATATAACCCAATGGAAAAGGAATGTTTAGTTTTAGTGTTCGCTAACCAAAAAATGTGACACTATTTAGTTGGGCAAACTCCCACCCCTGCTATAATATAATGCCCTAATGATTGGTTTAAAAATAACCAAACAACTGGAGGTAAAATATTTAGAAGTATATAGAGATTCCCAACTTATCATAAATTAAGTTAAGGGGGAATATGAAGTTAACAATGAAGATCTTCTGCCATATTATCAAGTAATAATCAGATGACTGATAGCTTCAATGGCTTCTATATCAGTTATGTAAAGCGCCATTAGAATAATTATGCAGATTCACTGGCTTCCTTAGCTGTCACCTTAGCGTTATCCAAAAACGCTAAGAAACGAATTACAGAGGAAAGTAAGGAATTTTTCTATCTAAAGAATAAGCTTGAAGTAGAATTAAAAAAAGCAAAAGGTAAGTGAAGTATATGCTCTTGAGTCAAATCTCGAACCAAGAGATTGACGATTTCTTTACACAGATTATGTTCTTTATGAAATATTGCTAGAAGATCCTAAAGAAGCAAGTGCAATTCAAAGAAAAGCTATTCGATTCTATTTTAATGTCGAACTTCAGACATTATATAGAAAACTCTATGATGGGATTTTACTTCGTTGGCTTTCCAATAAAGAAGCTCAGGAAGCACTCGATGAAGCTCATGATGGTATCTACGAAGCACATCAATCAGGATCAAAACTTTCGAACAGACTTCGAAGAATGAGTTATTATTGGTCCAAGATGATAACAGATGCGGTCATCTATGCTAATAAATGTAGAGCCTGCCAAATACATGCAGACTTCATACATCAAGCTCCGAAATATTTCCATCCTACAGATACATTATGGCCATTTGAACAATGAAAAATTGACATTATTGGATTAATTTCTCCGTCATCAACAAGAAGACATCGGTTTATAATAGTTATAACAGATTACTTCTCAAAATGGACTGAAGCTATTTCTCTAACCAAAGTGAAGTCATCAGATGTAATCAAATTCATTAAATATCATGTGCTATATTGCTTCAGAGTGCCCAGAAAAATTATTCATGATAACGGACCTCAGTTCGTGAGTCAGTCATTCTCCAGATTTTGCAATAAATATAGAATTGAAAGCATGACTTCTTCTCCATAGTATCTTGCAGCCAATAGTTTGGCAGAAGCTTTCAACAAAATCATTGTAAAGCTCCTCAAGAAATTTGTTTCATCCACCCAAAGAGACTGGGATAAAAAACTTGGAGATGTCTTTGGGCATATCGCACCACTGTCAGAACTCCTACTAATATTACACTGTTTTCTTTGGTGTATGGGTCTGAAGCAGTCTTGCAATTGGAAATCCAAATTTTGTCATTATGAGTTATATTAGCAACCAAAATAACACAAAGAAGAATGACATCAACAGAGACTTCTAGAGTTAGAAGTTTTGGATGATAAGTGGCTGAAAGCTCAACAAAGCATCGAACTTTACTAGGCGCGGATTTCCAAAACCTTTAACAGAAAAGTCAGGCAGAGAATTTTCAAAAAAGGTGATCTGGTCTTCTCAGTAAGGAGATCGATCATCACTAATTAAAAATCAAAGAAAGTTCCAACCAAAATGGAAAGGGCCGTTTGTCATTGATGCGGCCTACTCTAATAGCGCATATCGGTTAGCAAAACCAAATAGTGATAAAATAATAATGCCAATCAATAAAAAAATTTTGAAGAAATATTTCTCTTAAAAGTTGTGGAGCACCAGCTGAATCTTATAGCATGGGTAGCTCGACGCAAGCAGTGAATCAAACCTATTTGTAACTGGGGGTTCGCTAATGAAAATTCACGATTCTGGACCAAAGAGTTTGAATCACGAACTTTCATAATATCATGAATTAAATTTTCTTTCCTCAAAATTTTCTAAGTTAAAAATACCTCTGGCGAATCAAATTTTTTTTCCTCTAAATTTTCTAAGTTAAAAATTAACTCTGGTGAATCAAATTTTCTTTTCCTCTAAATTTGCTAAGTTAAAAATTCTCTCTAGCGAATCAAATTTTCTTGTCCTCGAAATTTGCTAAGTTAAAAATTACCTCTGGCGAATCAAAATTTTTTTCCTCTGGCAATTCAAAAGTTGTTAAACTACAAGTCACTGAACAAAGCAAATTTTAACTTGATCAGAAAAGTTAACTGTTATTTCTGTCCTAATTCAAGAAACTTACTCATTCGCAACAAAATTTACTTTTGGGCGATTGAATAATGACCATATTGTTAAGTTAACAGTTATCTCTGAACAATATCTTTAAAAGTCAATATTCATCAAGTTAACAGTTATATCTGATGATCAATATCAAAATCATTAATCATGTTAACAATTACCTCTGATTGAATGATAATAAAAAATTTTCTTTATTCATTATCAAATTAAAATTACAAAGAGTTCCTTGACATCATACAATCAATGAACATGAGTACAGTTCATTGAGTCAAGAGAACATTAAATTTTTTGTCAATATCTATAGAATGGCTTCATTAGTAAGGGCAAAAGCTTACTTCTGTAGCGTCCTCCTGCTAATGGTTAAGGACCTCCAACGTTCAGTCATGATCAATATCACCAGTGACTTGATTAGTTCAAAAATAGGTGTACCAAATGCATATTCCCAAGCATACAACTTGAGAGATTGCTGAAATTGAGTGCCACCTACAACCATTTAGTATTCTTACCTCAAGAATGCTAGACAACAAATAAACAATGCCACCGAAATCTTTTATCTCATGAAAAGTACATGAGATCTTCTGGTTCTCCAAAGATATTGGAAGCAATTATGAACCAGTCGGGTCTGAGCCATTGTTAAGAAAAATGACTATGGTTATATCCTATGATAGATCCAAAATCATGTTAGAGAACATAAAAAAAATACCTGGTTTATGTTCATAACAAGAAAAACTTACCGTAGTTAAGAAAATAATTACGGTCATAAGGATCTTTCCAATGGAATACTTCTTCATAAACAGGTTGACGCTATCTGGGGGCCTTGTAACATGCCAGTCTCGATCTATTACCCCAATCAGGGAAGAGGAAGAAGAATAGAATGGCATAATAAGATCAACTTTAGAGAAGAACTTGAAAAAGATAGAGAGATCAGAAGGATTCTCAAGTCAGAATGGTTCTCTGTGAGAAGAGTTCAGCGCCTTATATAGAGAGTTTTATGATCAAAATTTTCAGTTAAGAGAGCTTATTGCCGAAATTCAGCCCCTGCTTTCGGGTTAGATCATAACCCATCTTTTTCATCATTTTGTTGTGACTTTTGTTCATAGTAATAGAATTGAAACAATGTTTGATCATCGTTTCACTATCTCGGTCTTGGTTAGACTGTGCTATTACTTTTTTGAACACTATCGACTTTTTGTCTGGTTGCCGAGAGGGTACTTCAAAAATAGCACCTTGATCACTATTGAACTGAGAGAGGACGGATGAACGTTTTGGCAGGTGGAATGTTGTCAATATTTCAAGTTCCGATTGGCTATCTACCTCCATGCAGGTGCAAGATGGCATAGAATATGAGGTAACGGCAGGTGCGTAAGTGAACTTTATATTTTCACTAATAACCCACTCACCTGCCTCATCAATAGTGTCAATTACATTGACCTTACTAAAATCTATGAGGGGATTTATTTCATATTCTGCATCTTCCTCTTCTAAAGGTTCGGGTTTAAAATCTGCTTCATTGCCGCGGTCACCTCTTTCCTCAGTTGACTCATTGGAAGCTTCGAGGGTGTGTTTATATAGCATAGCATCCATGAAATAAATCTCCACCCCCTTGAAGGATTGTTTGTCTGCAACCAGTGTATGGATTTTTTTCTTGTTCGTCGCAATACTTCATGCACTGATGGAGAGTCGACGACATCACCATGTTGGCATGGATCCAGGGACACCTTAAGAGGATGTTATATGACGTGTTTGTATCAATGACGTAACATGTAACCTCTATTCTAGGACTCCAATCTGGTATCGAAGTATAATCTTACCTAGGGGATGGCTGCCATTGGCGTTGAAGCCGAATATTGTGGTGTTTGTGATGACAACTGGTTCAACAGGATCCCTAACAGCTACATCAATTTTTGTGGGATGATGCTTAGGGCATAACCTGGGTCAACCTGGATATGAATAATCTGGGTAGAGCTGACATATTCGGTATAGTACAACTTTATGTTGTGATTTATATTCTTCACCTGCATATCTTTTGGTGAGAATGTGACACATGGAACTTGTCTCATCACTTTGTGATAGTGAGGGCAAGAGTCCCTATATCAATGGATAGCTCTGCGATTTGTGCCAAGGAGGAGTCAGAATCGGCCAATGCGTCTTGGATTGCTTTAGATAATCGCAATAACTCGCAAAGTGTGATGCAGGCAGGGATGTTGGCTAACTGAGCTATTATGCCAAATTGAAAAGGTGTGCCCGTTGCCTTACTATCATTCTTTGAATTTTTTGGGAAGCGAAGCTCCTTCTATTTTGCAAGTTCCCTAGATACATCTATAGTTTGAGTAATCTTTGAGATAGGCTTTGCCTGATCTAGTTCTAGATGGGCCTATCTCATCTTGAAGAGTGGCCATGGTTGTCGCTTCGTCGTCTGACTCTGTCAATGCATTGACGACAGAGTGTTCTTCTTTGAGATTCACGAAGATGGCACTACAAGTTCGCGACTTCCTCTTACAGCTTGGTGAGGACCATTGTTCATTTTTCAAAAGGTCTGGGTGAACCCTCATAATCTCTCCTCTTTGGATTGTCACTGGGAAGAGCCCTTTCTGTTTTAAATTATGTAGATCCTGGTTGGCCAACACAACCTTTCCTGCTGGTATAGGGGTTGCTCCAGCCAGGAACTCATTTGAGCCTACCACGAGGGTTGATATATTAGCACAAACCTTCTCTTATTCTTCCTTAATCTAGAGGATATCAGCCTCTATCAGGGCCTGAATCTTGTTTTTGAGGTTATAACACTCTTTAGTAGAATGCCTAAGATTTTGGTGGAGTAAGCTGTTGTTGGGATCATTGGTCTTCCCTGCTTCTTCTAGTTTTAAATTATCTTGAATTTAAGCATTTTTCACTCATTGAGAAG
>JAYEPQ010000006.1:35211600-35321600 GCA_036321105.1 Dracaena cambodiana
GTAATTTTTATTTCAATTCTAGTTATTATTATTGCTGCAATTTAAATTTTATAATGCTCTATTTATCTTATTTGTAATTATTGATTTCAGTTCATTTAAAATTTAATATAATCAGCAAGTAAAATATTTCAGCAATCAGAGAGGAATTACAATAAGCGAACAAGAAAATAATCATAAATTAAAAGTTAGCAATTTTACAAGCAATCAAGCAAGCCAACAACTAATTAAGTAAGAAAATTATATTAATTCACTAATAATTAAAATAATAATCAACAAAAATATAGAAATTACTAAAAAATATTGTAAATAACGTAACATAAAGTAATTTAACATAATGTTATGTAATATAACGTAAAATAACATAAAAAATGTATTGTTTATGGTACACTAAGTTATTTTCAGTTGTTATGTAGCGCTGGGTTTCCATTAGGTTTCGTAACGCAATATAACGAGTTTCATAATGCATTATTTTTAATATTGGTCAAAATATGCTTAGTGCTTTGATAGATGTATAGGACACTTGAGGAAAAAAGATAGAATCTAGAATCCATAAAGAAACATTAGTACTTTTAGGCTCCACAAGAAGAAACATTAGAATGTTTAGAAATTTGTAGTGGAACAGATGACTAAGGGAATGATTTTAGATGGGAAAAATACATATAGTTATTTGGAAGGCAACACATGAATGGATTGCTAACTAAAAATATTAATATATTGAATGAATATAATAATATTTTACGGAAGGCAGAATTGAGTTTTATTTTTCCAACAAACATGCTAATTAGGAGAGAAATATTACAATTATTTATTAAGTCCAGATGAACAGAAATAAACTGGATGATTAATATTGAAATTTGTGAGCAACATAGTTCTGTAAGTAGGTTATTGTACTAATACGATAATCATCATTATTTCGCGATTTATCAGAATACAATTATTATTAGCAAAAATATTAGTAAAAGTGCATATGAACTTTTTTCCATAATAGTAATTTACTACAAATACATAACTGATTATAACTATATAGTTGCAAATTTTACAATGACAACCACAACCAAACATCATAAAACCCCAATTGTAGCAATTATATTTGCAGACCACTATACTCATTACTTGCCAAATGACTGCAAATCTAATTTAAGTGAAACTCCAACTTTAGAAACTAGAGCTTATATGTATACAAACTACGATTTTATAAAACATGTGAAAATTAGAGTTTTGTTAAACATGGTACCCAAATTAGGCCTAAATTGCAATACGTCATATACTCACAATGAAACAGGAAACAAAAACAACTTATGTTTTTAAAAACAAAAGTTCTACTTTCGGTCAGTTCAAGAAAGTGATACGATATGCTTAGTGCTTTGACAAATGTATAGGACACTCGACTAAAAAATATAGGATCAAGAATCCATAAAGAAAAAGTAGTACGTTTGGGGTCCACAAGAAAGACAGTAGCATGTCTAGAAATTTGTTAATATAACATATGCATGTGAGGACAGTTTTAGACTTGGAACAACACAAATAGTTATTTGAAAGGCAGCACGAGTGGAATGGTAATTAAAAGTATTCATATATTGAATGAATATAATAATATTTTACAGTTGGCATAATTGAGTTTCATTATTCCAACATATGTGATAGCTCGAAGAGAAACATTATAATTTTATTTATTAGATTCAGAAGAATAGAAATAAGCTAAAATAAGCTGAAGGATCCATATTGAAATGTGTGAGCAACATAGTTCTATAAGTAGGTTATTGTACTAACAAGATTTGACAAATTGAAGACAAAAAAATACATATGGTCCATAAAAGAAACAAAGTGCCTTTATACACGTATTGTTCGAATTGATGCATAATAAAATGGTCATATTGGAAAAAAAAAATAAAGTTTCAATATGAAATTTAATCTAAAATATAGTTTTAAAACTCCATTCTTAGAAAGTTCAAGTCCATCCAAAACTTCCCAAATCAAAATCCACTTAGCTTGGATTTTTTTCCACAGTTTTGTAAAGTTTTGTAATAATTAGTAGCTGAAATAAGGCAAACTCTATTCTGAAATGTTGTACCCAAACAAAGGAGCATTCAGATACTTGCAAATTGCAGCTTGTATTATTATAAGTTACAGTAATGCCTATTACTATAACTTGCATTACTGTTTTAGATTAGAAATTTCAATAGGTAACAAGAATTTTTAAAGTCTTACAAGATTGTGATTTGATCCAAATATGTTTGGTAAAAAGAATAATTTTCTCCCTTGATCATAAATGCAAAGTGTTCAATTAGAACATGAAAACATTTATTTTTTTCATTTTTAAGAGTTATAACAAGTACTATATTTATCAGCATAACACTCACTATTAGCAAAAAAATTAGTAAAAGTATCATATGCACTTTTTCCATAATTGTAGCTACTACAATTGTGTAATTGATTGAAACTACATTTGCAAGTTTTATATCAACAACCACAACCAAATAACGAAAAACCCACTAGCAGTAATTGTAGTTGCAAACAATCATACTTACTCATTGCTAAGCACCCCCAGTCCTAACTTAAATGAAACTCCAATTTTAGAAACAGGAGCTTATATGTATACAAACTTTGATTTTGTAAAATTTAAGTAAAATAAGAATTTCGTTAAACATGGTACCCAAATTAGGCATAAATGGCAATGCGTGAAATCAGAGTTGTCAAAATATTAAAATTTTAATTTTTTTTATTTTCAAGAGTTAAGGACGTAGCATATTTATTAGTAATACAATCACTATAAGATAAAAGAATAGTAGAATTTCATATGTACTATTTTCCACAACTATAGTTAATATAAATGCGTTACTAATTGGAACTATACCTGCAAATTTTAAAATGGTAACAACACCCAAACAATATAAAACCTCACTTCCAGCAATTATAGTTGCAAACCATCATACTTACTAGTTGCCAAACACCTAGTAGACCTGACTTAAGTGAAGCTCCACTTTCACAAACTAGAGCTTGTATGTATACAACTTTGATATTGTAAAACTTAAGTGAAATCAGAGTTTTGTTAAACAAGGTACCCAAATTATGTTTATGGGATTGCATCAAACTCTCATACTAAAATAGGTCAACAGAAATAACGTATATGTTTACAATTAAACATTCTGCATTCATTTACTTCAAGAAAGTGACAAAATAGGCTTTACGCTCTGATAGATATATAGGATACTTAACGAATAAATATAGAATCTAAAATCCATAAAGCAACATTAGAAGCGTGACACCCCAAAATCACACGCTATTGGGCTCGAGTATATCTCCCAATAATGGGTAGGGTGTCATTGGCGGACACTCTCAATACTAGAGTACACGAGGCCATTATATCATACAATCACATGCAAGATATATGGAAGCGCACAATTCTGATATATATATATATATATATATATATATATATATATATATATATATATATATATATATATATATATATATATATATATCACATGCCTAAATCTACCTGCCACAACATCACATGCATGAATATAGCAATATCTAAAAACATATATATAGAATTGATAAGCAATATGTACATCAAAATGTTACTTATGTAGAGTCGGATATAGTATCAGAACAGAGCAATATAACTACTGAATATACACAAAAGTATCCAGATATCACGGACAGAACTAGGACGCATGATACATATGCATATACAAGCCAAAATAATATATACACAAAAGATATGGAATCCTACGAGAGGCGGTCTACTGGTACTCGGCCTGCTACTGTAAGTAGAGATTCTCGAGAGGCGAGTCCTCCTCCTCGGCACTGCAATCCTGGCTGCTGGGTCTAAGGTGTCATAATCCCAGGGATCAGAAGTTAAACAAGATTATAAACTCAAGCTCGTGCAATACTTTATAGAAACCATATAAAAATGTATAGGTGGCATGCTAGTAGGTAACAATGTAAACTATATATGCATATGAATCATGAAGTACATGATGAATATAATATAACGAATCACAAAGTATATAGTATATATAATATAACATGAATCATGATGATCAAGGTATATATCGTATAACATGATCGAGCAAATATAATACTTTGCTAAGCGATGTTGGATCCTAGAGGTGGTCATCATGGATTCTAGAAGTAGCTCCTATATATTCAAGAGGTGGCCTGCACTATGGCAGTTTATCACGAGTAATACTTAGTTCTATATAGCATTTAGTTCCACACACCTACGGCTAGCGTCCGACTCTGAGGCGATGTCAGATTCTAGGGGTTCCCTCATGGATTTTAGAGGTGGCTCCCACAGATTCAAGAGGTGGCCCCCCATTTTCGTATGTGGCATTTTATTCAAAGTAGTACTTAGTTCCATGCGACACTTAGTTTTGTACATTTCTAGCTAGTGTTCTAGGTTCTAATACCACTTGTACATATAAGAACATGACTAACTAAATATGCACGTGATGAGTGTCATATATTGCATATTTATAACCTTTATATTATCTATTTTTGTACATAAATAATGCTATTGGGTTAGTTTTAGTGTGTTTTCATGTTGAACCTATTCCTACAAGGATATGGTACGAAATCAAAGATGGATTAGTAAATCAAGTTCAAAAATAGCTAAAAAAAATAAACCTACAAGAACACAAGGCTATCGAGCATCAAAGTGAGATCCAGTCAGTCAAAAGAGAGTAACAGAGCCAAAGATTCAAGCATCAGAAGCTAGCAACCAAATGGAGCAACTTTTGCTGCTAATTGACGGCAATGGCTGCCATTTGGCTGCAGTGTGGGCCCCACTTGCTCTTGAGTTTTTTGTGTTGACTCCTATGCTGATTAGAGTTCTCTTGACCAAAATAAAACTATGTTATTTGGTGGTCAACCTGCTATTTAGCAGCAAGACTTTTGCATTTGTAACTAGAATTTTTCTAAGGGCTTTATTATAATTTTGTAGTTATTCAATTGTAACAGGATTAGGGTTTGGTAGTACGAAACCTATATATTGGCTAAATCCTTGTAAATTAGGGTTTTTTTATGAAATTTTAAATTAAATAAAATTAGGGGATTAACTGAAGGGGCAAAGACCACATTACTTTAGCTTTAGAGGTGATCTTTTGATGTTCCTCACTTTCTAGTACGTAACAAATTTTATTTGCTTTCTAGTATAGTTTAATTACATTCTAGTATAGTTTAATTTTTCTCTAGTAGAGTATAATTGCTTTCTAGTATAAATTTTTAATTGCTTTCTAGGAAAAATAGGATCTTTATTTCTTTCATGAATAAAAAATAGAATCTATTAATTAGGATTATGTATAACTAATTTAGTTTAGTTCTAGGATGTAGATGAAGCTAGGAGTTAACCATGTATTAATTTTATTTGTCTTCTTTCTAAAATAAAATTAAAAAAGACATGATTTTTCTATGAAAAAATGAAAATACAATAACTTATTGATTAATACTTTGATAGGATATACTTAATTTAAATATTTTGATAGCCTATACTTAGTTAGGGTTTGTGGTTGTTGGTTTTGATTTTATTCATAGATTTATCTATTGATTTAGCTTCTTTTTATGAAAAGTAACATGTTTGATGAGTTATACTTGCACACTATTTAATAGCTCATGCTTAGGCTATTTTAAATAAAGATTAAACGAAAAGATCACTTTTTATGAAAGGAAGAAGATAATAAATGTAATATTTGGTTGTGAACTAATGATTCTATATCCTAGGCTAACTTAAATAAACTAAAACCAAACTAGAACTCATTAGTTAGCTCGATAGAAAAATAGGAAGAGTAAGATAGCAAAACACTCTAGATTTATGTGGGAATAACATGTTTGTGCTATAATTGACAACGTGCATTTGTAGTTAGATTTATCACATCAAGTTTTTGGCACCATTGATAGAGATCGACAATATTTTCTTGCTTTTTCTAGCATTTTCCGATTTAACAATATATGTTGAGTGCGCAGGGACCTTGAAGTATAGATACAAAAAGTAAAAAGGAACGAGAAGAGCCTCAACATCACATTGCAGAAACCAGGGAGATTGGCTCCCTGGTATTGCCACTATTTGGCGGCTAGAACCGCCAATTAGCAGCAGCAAGGTGAGTAAACTCCCCCTCATTTTCTCCTATTTTGTGTTTTTGGTCTCTAGTTTTATAAAAAAAATTAAAAAATAAAAGAAGTAGGAATAATATGAACATCTCACTTTTATTTGATCATAGTTCTTCCCCCGTTTCATCTCACCACACCACACTTCTTGCATTAGTCTGGGAAAGTCACGCATATACTTATATTTTTTGGCTCATGCTACATTAGGCCTGTGATCAATTTGGTCAACTAGTGAGATCAGATTTGGTTATGAGAGACAAAATGGTCCAGCTGATCCCAATCCTTCAGGATTGATGTTACCCATTGCACACATCACTACCATCGAGTATAAAGCTCCCACAAGCAGCGGGTAACTACAATGAATTAAAACCGCAGTACATTAGCATGCTTCTGAAATTTACTGGATCTGATTTTTAGAATACATATCTTTTATCAGTGAATTTCAGGAAATATGTGTAATGATCAAACTGCAACATTTATCAGAGGAACAATTATGCTTCATTGCATCCCATTCACTCTCAAGGATAATACCAAGAAGTGGTCGTATGGTATGCCTAATGATTCAATCACTACTTGGGATGAATTCATTACAATATTTCTTAAGAAGCACTATCCCACGCACAAGATAACTAAATTACGAAATACTATTAATCAATTCCGTCAAGTATTGGGAGAAACCTTCTGGAAGTACATGGAATGGTTCAAGAATTTACTAGCTCAGTGCCCCGACCATACAGTAGAAAAGTGGTGATTATGTCAAATCATGTATGAAGGACTTGATTACACATTTAAAACTCTTCTTGAGTCCATGTGTTAGGAAAAGTTCATAAGGAAGAACGAGGATGAGGCATGAGAATTTCTAGACGACCTATTATGGAAAACTATGCAGTGGGAGAGTTTTGCTAAGAAGCCCAATACATCAACTTCTGCACATAAGGGCGAGATCCATAGCATCGACAACTTTATAGCTGCCGAAGCTAAAATTGCAGTCTTCATGAAAAGAATCGAGGCATTGGAGACTCCTAGTGCTCCACAGGTTGGTCAAGTCAATCAATTACAAGTTCCCACATGCTTTAAGTGCAGAACTCCAAATTACGTTATGGAGGAGTGCCCATTATTTATAAATCCCATGGGTCCAACACTTGAACAGACTAACGCTTATGTCAATGACTCAAACAATTCTAACGCTTATGTCAATGACTCATAAACAATTCTTACGCTCCTACATATAATCCAGATTGAAGGAACCACCCAAATCTTTCATGGGGTTAGAGCAATATCAGAGAGCCCCAAACTCCAACATGCAACCTCCAGTCATATGTTAATTCTCTAGACCAAATGTGGGTGTCTATTGTAGATTAAAAAATAAATAAATAAATAAATAAATGAAAATTGCTAAGTGGACACACCGCGGGTTGCTAAGTGAGCACACCCGCGGGTTGCAGCCCACGGGATGCAACCCGCGGGGGGCACCCGCTGCGGGATGTAACCCGCGTGTGCTTCCGCGGGTTGCCACCCGCGGGAGGATTCCCGCGGGTGCCAACCCGCGGGGGCGATCCCGCGGGTTGCCACCCGCGGGAGCGATCCCGCAGGTGCCAACCCGCGGGTTGTTTTCCGTTATTTTATTTCCTATTTTGATACTGATATCCCGTGATCCGCTTTTTCAGGAGGAATTGAGCCGGATTTCAAGTCTCTTCGGTCTATAAAATACAGGAATTTAACGGGAGAAGGGACTTTGGACTTTTGAATCGGGGCAGAGTTGGGAGATTCTTTGGGGAAGAGTCCAATTTTCCAGAGTCCAAAAATCCAGAGAGGAGTTCCGCAATTCAGAGAGATCGGATCGTCAACGGAGTACAGAAACAAAGCTCCACCGCTACCAGACCCACAAAAATAAAGGGGAATCGAAATCAATCGATCCCCATTCTTGTAATCTCGATTTTCTATTTTGTAATTTTTTTTTTATTGCTGTAATTCAAAATTAAATTGGCATATAAAGGAAGATTCAATTTTTCGGGCGTACAAGAATTGGCGACCACAGTGGGAGTTTGGGCGGTGCAATCCGATCTTTAAATTTTTTTTTCGAAGCCTAGGCGTCATCGCCTGGTAACGATAAATAAATGTGAGGCGTCATCGCCCACCAAAATTGACAAGACGTCATCGTCTGTCAAAAAAAAAATTGAGGTGTCATCGCCCAAAAAAATAATGACAAGACGTCATCGTCTGTCAAAAAAAAAAATTTTGAGGCGTTATCGCCCAAAAAAAAAATGACAAGACGTGATCGTCTGTCAAAAAAAAAAAAAAAATTTGAGGCGTCATCGCCCAAAAAAAAAAATGACAAGACGTCATCGTCTGTCAAAAAAAAAAAAAAATTTTGAGGCGTTATCGCCCAAAAAAAAAAAAAATTGACAAGACTGGATACAACTCCAGGATGCAACCCGCAGATGGAATCTTTGGACCCGCGTGGACGCAACCCGCATATGGAAGCACGGGATGCAACCCGCAGATGGAATCTTGGGACCCGCGTGGACGCAACCCGCATATGGAAGCGCGGGATGCAACCCGCAGATAGAATCTTGGGACCCAAGCGCGGGATGCAACCCGCAGATGGATTCTTGGGACCCACATGGACGCAACCCACATATGAAAGCGCGGGACGCAACCCGCAGATGGAAGCGCGGGCGCGAGACGCAACCCACAGATGGGTGGGACCCATCTGGGTCACCCGCACTTTTCTCCCTCTCTCCCGCACAAAAAAAAATAATATTAATAAAAAGGCAAAAAATAAAAAAAAAGAAGGAAAGAAAAAAAGAAAAAAAAGGAAAGGGTGTTATCGCCCACAAAAAATTGACAAAAGTTAAAAAAATAATAAATATTAAAAAAAAGAGAGAAAAAAAACATGCAGTATGAGTGCTCTACCCATGGGTTGTATCCCACGGATGCACCCGCGGATGCAAAAAAATAAATAAATAAATAAATAAATAAATAAATAAATAATTAATTAATTAATTAAAATAAAAAATAAAAAAATATTAAAAAAATATAAAAATATAAACAAAAATAAATAAATAAATAAAAATAAGAAAAAAATAATAATAAATAAAAATATATTTGCAAGGCCTCATCGTTTACCAAAATAAATAAATAAATAAATAATAAAAAAAATAAAATGCTAGGCGTCATCACCTAAAAAAAAAGGACATCATTGCAAAAAAAAAAAAAAAAAGAGAGAGATAAAGAAATAAAAATGTATATATAAAATAAAATAAAGTAAAAGAATGATGAATTACCCAACGCCGACAAGGCTACGGGAAGAGAATATATTTCTCGCCAACCCCACCATACTGGGGGTAATAAGTATGAACTGCCCAACGCCGATAAGGCTACGGAAAGAGAATAAATTTCTCGCCAACCCCATCATACTGGGGGTAAAAAAGTATGAATCGCCCAACAACGATAAGGCTACGGGAAGAAAATAAATTTCTCGCCAACCCCACCATGCTGGGGGTAAAAAGCATGAATTGCCCAACGCCGCTAAGGCTACGGGAAGAGAATAAATTTCTCATCAACCCCACCATACTGGGGGTAAAAAGTATGAATTGCCCAACGCCGCTAAGGCTACGAGAAGAGAATAAATTTCTCGTCAAACCTACCATGCTGGGGGTAATAAGTATGAACCACCCAACGCCGCTAAAGCTACGGGAAGATAATAGATTTCTCGCCAACCCCACCATACTGGGGGTAAAAAGTATGAATTGCCCAACGCCGCTAAGGCTACGGGAAGAGAATAAATTTCTCGTCAACCCCACCATACTGGGGTAAAAAGTATGAATTACCCAACGCCGACAAGGCTACGGGAAGAGAATAAATTTCTCGTCAACCCCACCATACTGGGGGTAAAAAGTATGAATTACCCAACGCCGACAAGGCTACGGGGAGAGAATAAATTTCTCGTCAACCCCACCATACTGGGGGTAAAAGTATGAATTGCCCAACGCCGCTAAGGCAAAGGGAAGAGGAAAAGTTTGGTATTTAAACCCAAACGAAACTCTCGACAACTCACTATGCTGAGGATAATAGCATGGCTAGCCCAACTCAAACGGTAGTTGGTAAAGGCAAAATCAAACCCGTTGATAGCTGGGAGTTTGCTAAAAATCCCACGACAAATCTGTCACAACAGTATTCTTATCCGAATATAAGAATACATCACTGCCCTAAGCTGCTAAGGCAAAGGGAAGAGGAAAAATTTGGCATTTAAGCCCAAACGAAATTCTCGACAACTCACCATGCTGAGGGGAAGAGCATGGCTAGCCCAACTCAAACGGTAGTTGGTAAAGGCTAATCAAACCCGTTGATAGCTGGGGGTTTGCTAAAAATCCTAATCAGATAAATCTCCTGTCAAGTTAAGATTTCACCTCTAACAGCAAAACTTTTCTTGTCATTTTTCTCTATCAGAACAAGTGACACTCCAAAATATTTGTCAAGTTAAAATCATATCTCTGACATTAAAATTCGAAATCAAACGAGATAAAATCCGATTAAAATCCCCTGTCATGTTAAGATTTCACCTCTGACAGAAAAGAAAATTCACACTTCGTCAAGTCCAACATTACAACCTCTGATGAACGTGTTTTGATGTCGTTAAGTTAAAAAAAAAAAAAAAATCACCTCTGACGAAAATCATCTCCCTATCAAGTTAACATTTACCTCTGATAGTCCGATTCCAAATCTAAATACGTTAACCGTCACCTCTGTTTAGTCAGCTTGTCTCTATCACGACCAGATCATCTAAATAGGTTGAGTTTCAAGACACGTTTAATATCACCTCTGTCTTTCCCTTATCCGTCATACTAGATGTCACTGAACGGTTAGGATTAAAATGAGCACGTTAACATAATACCTCTGCTTGTTATTGAATAAATGAATATATTAACGGTTATCTCTATCGACCAAATCTTTAAAAAAAATAAAAATAAAAAATAAAAAAAAGGGTCTATAACCAAAATTAAAGAATCCAAAGTATTTCGAAATTCAGTACGGTTCAATACAGAACTTCGAAAACTTTGGAAGGGGTTATGTAGATAAAAAAAATAAATAAAAAAAATAAAATGAAAATTGCTAAGTAGGCACACCATGGGTTGCTAAGTGGGCACACCCGCGGGTTGCAGCCCACGGGATGCAACCCGCGGAAGCACCCGCGGGTTACATCCCGCAGGAACCCCCGCGGGATGCAACCCGCGGGTGCACCTGCGGGTTGCAACCCGCGGGAGCCCCCGCGGGATGCAACCCGCAGAAACACCCGCGGGTTGCATCCCGCGGGAACCCCCGCGGGATGCAACCCGCGGGTGCCCCCGCGGGTTGCCACCCGTGGGAGGATTCCCACGGGTGCCAACCCGCGGGGGCGATCCCGCGGGTTGCCACCCGCGGGAGCGATCCCGCAGGTGCCAACCCGCGGGTTGTTTTCCGTTGTTTTATTTCCTATTTTGATACTGATATCCCATGATCCGCTTTTTCAGGAGGAATCGAGCCGGATTTCAAGTCTCTTCGGTCTTTAAAATACAGGAATTTAACGGGAGAAGGGACTTTGGACTTTTGAATCGGGGCAGAGTTGGGAGATTCTTTGGGGAAGAGTCCAATTTTCCAGAGTCCAAAAATCCAGAGAGGAGTTCTGCAATTCAGATAGATCGGATCGTCAACGGAGTACAGAAACAAAGCTCCACCGCTGCCAGACCCACAAAAATAAAGGGGAATCGAAATCAATCGATCCCCATTCTTGTAATCTCGATTTTCTATTTTGTAATTTTTCTTTTATTGCTGTAATTCAAAATTAAATTGGCATATAAAGGAAGATTCAATTTTTCGGGCAAACATCTATCAACACCCAAATACCATGAATCAAGGGAACAATCAGAATAGACCACCTGCATATATCAATCATATCCACAAAGGTGTCTAATGGTGAGCAAGAAAAGCAATTGTTGTCACATGAGAAGAACGTCGAGAATCTTCTCAAATCTTCATCCAACCTTGATGCACACATGCAAAATCTTATGAAAGTGTCAACTGATTTATTTCAAAGAATAGATCAATACCTACTTATGAACTCTCAGTCTATTAAAAACTTAGAGTAACATGTTAGACAACTAGTGAGTCAAATGAGTGAACATGGTAAGGAAATTTTTCCAAGTCAATCCTTAATGAATCCTAATGTCAGTTCCTCTAGCTCCAACCAATCTTATGTTAGCCAAGTTAATGCCATTTATACACTTCGATTTGGTAAGCAGGTTAAAAACAATGTAGCCATGCCACATGATTCTACTCCTAATGCACTGCAGGCTACATTCCCTAGTTCCATAATTCCATCATCATTTCATATTTACCATCATCATCACGATCATCCCACGACTCACCCACTAGCATGATAGAGGAACCTGACTCCTCTGAATCTGATCTGCCTATTGACCATACTCATAAGCTTAAGGCTCCCTATCCAAATCGACTAAAAGAAAAATTCTCCTCAAGTTGAACATATCCTTGAGCTATTCAAGCAAGTACAGATCAATGTTTCTCTTTTTGATGCAATTCAGCAAGTACCTGCTTATGCAAAATTCTTAAAGTATTTATACACAAAAAAGAGAACAACAAATGTTCTAAAGAAAGACTCTTTAGCTTCTAACATCTCTTGTATACTTTCTTAGTCAGTACTTGTGAAGTAAAAAGACCCTGGAAGTCCTACTGTCCCCTGCACTATAGGTAGTACAGTGATTGAAAGGGCCTTAATGGATTTAGGAGTGAGTGTCAACTTGCTACCTTATTTAGTATACCAGCAGTTTGTATTAGGAGAGTTAAGACCTATAAGAATTACGTTACAGCTAGCTAATAAGTCTGTGAAGAAGTCTATGGGAGAGATTAAGGACATTTTGATTAAGTTCGTATGATTTTTTTTGGTGGTTGATTTCATAGTTCTTAAGACAACCTATGGTGGATCCATAGCATTATATCCTTGTTATTCTGGGATGACCATTCCCGGCCACTTTTAATACTATTATTAATTGCCAAAGTGGGCCGATGAGAATTTCCTTCGGAAACATGACACTTTACTTGAACATTTTCAATCTCGGATGCCAACCAATTGATCCATATGATGAGCCCCTAGATGTGAATATGATCTAAGGATTATCTAGTTAGCACCTAGAGAAGAAATTCTTGACACTCAATTGGAAAAAACCATTTTCTTGAGGATCCAGAGAAAACCAAGTTCACATATCCATTTGGCACCTTTGAATATAGACACATGCCTTTTGGTTCATGCAATGTGCTTGCCACATTCCAAAAGTGTATGGTGATTATTTTCTCCGATATGGTTGAATGATTTCTCGATATCATCATGGATGACTTCTCCATCATTGGAGATTCATTCCAAGAATGTCTATACCACTTAGAGTTAGTTCTCACACGCTATGAGAAACACTTGACACTCAATTGGAAAAAAATACCATTTCATGATAAAAAATGGGATAGTGCTAGGGTATGTCATCTCAAAGAATGACATTGAGATTGACAAAGCCAATGTGGACCTAATCATGAATCTTTCACCTCTGCAATCAGTGAAAAACATACGATCTTTCCTTGGCCATGCTAGATTCTATAAACGATTCATCAAAGAGTTTAGCAAAATTGCTAGATCTTTGACATATCTACTAGCCAAGGATGTGCCATTCAATTTTATACCTGACTATCTTAGAGCATTTAAGCAGCTCAAGAAGACGCTTTCTCCCACTACCATCATTCATATGCTAGACTGAAGTTTGCCCTTTGAGGTTATGTGTGACGCTTCTAATTATACTATCAGTGCAGTTCTTAGACAACAATATTGATAAGCAGCCACATGTGATTTATTATGCAACTAGGATACTCAATGACGCCCAGTTGAACTACTCTACCATAGAGAAAGAGTTTCTGCCAGTCATTTTTGTGCTTGAAAAGTTTTGTTCCTACTTAGTTGGATCATGGATTACAGTATATACTGTCCATGCTAAATATATGTTGACCAAGAAAGAGCACGACTCATTTGATTGATCCTCTTATGACAAGAGTTTAATCTTAAGATTTTAGATAAGAAATGTGTTGATAATTTAGTAGCTAATCACTTATCTCACCTGTTCAATACTCCATCTAGTGCATACCCCATAAATGAATTGTTTCCTGATGAACAATTACTTGCATTAACTCGTGAACCATGATTTGCTGGTATTGTAAACTATCTTATGACCAAAGAGATTCCATCTTATTGGTCCAAGTAGGTAGGACAAATATAGATTCTTGTCCTGAATAAATTCTTTTATTGGGATGAACCTTATTTGTTCAAATCTTGTCTAGACCGGATCATGTATCGATGCATACTAGATAATGAGATACAAAGTGTCATCTCTTTTTATCATGATCTTACTTGGAGGACAATTTGGTCCCAGAAAAATGGCCTAAAAGGTGTTATAGAGCAGTATTTATTGGCCAACTCTTTTCAAAGATATTATGGAATATTACAAGCAAAATTTCCGGTATCAATTTCTAGGCAAAATTTCACAGTGCAATATGATGCCTCGGCAACCTATCCTTGAGGTCAACATATTCGATATATGGGATATAAATTTTATGGGACTGTTACCCAACTCATTTGGAAACTAATACATATTGGTCATTATCAATTATGCTTCTAAATAGGAAGAGGCTATTGCCACAAAATCAAATGACAACAAAGTTGTTGTCAAGTTCTTGAAAGAGAACATCTTTTCATGATTTCACATTCCTCAAGCTATAATTAGCGATAATTGTCCCATTTCACTGACTGGACATTTAAGAAGATTATGCAAAAGTATTCCATTACCCACAAGTTAGCTATATTATATTATCCACAAACTAGTAAGCAAGCAGAAGTTTTCAATCGCCAAACCAAACTAATATTGAAGAAGACAGTGCAACATAATACAAAAAAACTGATCATGTAAATTAGCATATGCATTATGAGTTTACTGTACCACTTATAAGACTAATCTAGGCATGCCTCCATATCAGTTGATATTTGGAAAATGTGTCATTTGCTAGTGGAGCTTGAGCATAAGGTATTATGGGCTGTAACGTTTCTAAACTTTGAGCTCGAAAAAGCCAGTGAGCAGCGGCGATTACAAATCAATGAATTAGATGAGGTTAGAAGGGATGCAAATGAGAACGCTAAGATTTGTAAGAAAAATCACAAGTGTTCCATGACAATGCAATTATTCGCAAGTAATTTATACCTGAGCAAAAAGTTCACCTATATAATTCAATTTATTCCTTGAAAAATTGAGGTCTCGATGGAGTAGATCGTATGTAGTAGGGAATGTGCATCATCATGGTGCAATTGATCTTGAGGATCCTAGAAAAGGTCAATTATTCAAAATAAATGGACAATGATTAAAACTGTCTTTAGAGAATTGAGTGAGCGATAAAGTCGAGGTCATGATTACGCTTTGAGGCATGTATTTATATGTAAAATAGATTGTTTATATTTTATATATTATTTATATTTATAACAAGTTGCAGGGTTGAAAATGAAGTACTTGAGGGCTGCAATACCAGTTCAGAACAGGGGAGGGGGGTGTCAAGAATTTCCCTTAAATAAACTTAAACCAAATCCCATCTCCCCATCTTTCCCCATTTTCCACCTCTACATCCTCTCATCTTCGCAACACTCTTCACCTCCAAAGTGAGATCCAAGAAGTCCTAAAGCTCCTCCTTTCCTCCACGACTCAGCTCCACCAAGTTGGACCCCACCAGAGCCCCTTTGGCCACCAAATATCGGCTAATACTGCAGTCTAGTGGCAACTTTTGGTTTCTCCCCCTAAAACTTCAGGGGATGAACTAATTCTTCTCTCTCTACCTTTAGTTAAATTAATAGGCTCTGAATATTCACTTATGGCTTGATTTATTGTTGAGAAATATTTTTAGGATATTTTTATACCCTTTTTTGTGTATTTTATGTCTACGATTGAGACTTTGGGTTGGAATTTGCTACTATACATGCCTTCATCTTACTATATTCCGAACCCTGTGGAGGATTTCTATAATGGTTTTGTGAAATCCAATATTTTGGACGATCGCAAGTCATTCAAACTCCTATGGTGAGATCAAATTCACACTGTGCATGCTGAGACCATCTCTAAAGTCGTTGGTGTACTTCTCTGCAACGAGAATCAAATTCCATTTGCAATTGAAGAGTATCTAGCCAAGATGGCCCCAATTGCGCAATGATACAAGACAGGGCATCAATACAAGACACTCTATTGCAATATACATGCTACTTGCTGCTAGATCAACTAAAATGTAATGGAAATTACATGTATGTTTTCATTTTACCCACCCACATTACATTTACTTGATTGCATCATGCGATAGGATCTCCATTTTTGCATGTACGCACAATTGTTAGACACGATCATAAATGCCAAAATGCAGTCGAGAACTATTTGGCCTTTACCGTGTTTAATTGCACAGTTGTGTTGCACATTCATGTTTGACGCATTTCATGTATATTCACCCTCTTGTGTCAACATTGTTATTGAGCACATATCAGTGACATATCATGCTGCTATTTAAGTGGATTAGAGCGAAACATTGCAGAAGAAAACATATATGCATCGATTTGACAAAAAATGAGGAGGACAATGCCTTATTTGCACAAGATCTGCCAGCATACCCCAATAAATAAATAAATAAATGTTATCCAGCAAGGTCTTGGAAAAATTTGGCGTCGACTAAAAAATATAGATTACAGAGAGAGCTCCAGTACACGTGCACAACGTGTACCCGGCGAGTCAAGCAAAAGACATAGAGGACGACACCAATGATTTGTGTGTGAGAGCACACATGAGTTTAGGTGCGGAGGAATGGATTAGTTGATTTTTGTATTTTTCTAGGATTTTTTATTTTTATTTATTAGTTTTTCAAGGATTTTTATTTTTATTATTTTTTTTAGAATTTCTAGGTTTCTTTATTTTATATTTTGGGTAGCTTTTAGGGTATTTGAATTTTTTTTTTAAATATGAAAACAAAGAAAAAATTAAAAAAATTCTACAATAAATCGAGCTAATTACAAATAAAAAAAATAAGTTTAGATTATATATTTGATATGAAAGTAGATTAAATAATACATTTCAAATTTTATTAAAAAAATCAAAAAATCAAAAAAATTAATACCGCTAATAGTAATTTTGTGGTAAATATACATTTATTTTTTACTTCACAACAATTTATTCGATTAAGGACAAAAATGATAACAATTGAGTAGTATTTTTCTCTAAACAAAAAAAGGTAAACAATGTAAAAGAAAGAAAGAAAAAGAATAAAGAGACGAGCCTGATATTTAAGGCAGTGATCCTTTCTAAATAAATAATTTTTTTAAAAATTACTAAGTAATGGGCATTTGTATCTAAATAAGCGTGAGTATTCACACGAAGGGTATTTTTAAGAGATAAAGTATGATCCGAGTAATTGACCTAAGAAAGTGTGAATATTCGCATGAAAGGTTAAATATTCACAAAAAAGTAAAAATAAAAAAAATTATTTAGAGAGAAGAAATGAATCATTAGTTAGAATTTGAGTCAAAAACTGAAATAAACTATTACATGTGCGCGTAGATATATAGGAACCAATGAATTATTTACTAGTGGGTATTGAAAGATAAGATTTGAATTTATAATTAAAATAATAAGTGCATTTGATTTGATATTTGATTTGAAAAATTGATAATCTAAATGCATTTTTTATTTTGTGTATTAGTAAGATTAATTGTAGAAAATACCAAAAATAATTTTATTTTTTTTTATAAATTTTTATTTTTCTTGATTTTAGTTATCCTTATTTTTATTTTTTATTTCTTAATCTCACTTCTTCATGAATTTTGTGGGTATATTCACTGTAAATCCTCATGAGATCCAACTCGTCCACTAGGGTAATCTAGAGCTTTAATGGTTTGTTGTACGTGTTAAGTGCAACCGCGATTCCTGTGAAAGTGAGTTATGATTTTCTTTCTATTTTTAGATTTACATTTTACTCGAGAACTATCAAAGGATAGGTGGGGGTGTGATGAGTGTCATATGTTGCATATATATAGCCCTTATATTATCTATTTTTTGTATATAAATAATACTAATCGGGTATTTTTAGTATATTTTACAGATTACACATATTTCTTACAAGGATATGACACAAAATTAGAGATGAATTAGGAAATCGAGTTCAGAAAGAGGTAAAAAAAAAAAAAAAGCTACAAGAATACGAGGTTACAGCACCAAAGTGAGATCTAGTTTATTTGCTTTCTAGTATAGTTTAATTGCTTTCTAGTATAGTTTGATTGCTCTCTAGTATTGTTTAATTGCTCTCTAGTATACTTAATTGCTTTGTTGTATAGATTTTTAATTACTTTCTAGGAAAATAGGATCTTTATTGCTTTCATGAATAAAAATAGAATCTTGTTAACTTGAATTGTGTGTAGCTAATTTAGTCTAGTTATAGGATGTAGATGAAGCTAGTAATCAGCTGTGTATTAATTTAGTTTGTCTACATTCTACAATAAATTAAAAAAACATGATTTTTCTATGAAAAATGAAAATACTATTTTAAATTAATGCTTTGATAAGTTATACTTTATTTAAATATTTTGATAGCCTATACTTAGTTAGGGTTTGTGATAGTTGGTTTTTCATTTTATTCATAGATTTATCTATTGATTTAGTTTGTTTTTTTTTAATGATAAGTAACATCTTTGATGAGTTATACTTGCATACTACTTGATAGTTCATGCTTAGGGTAGTTTAAATAAAGATTAAACTAAAATATGACTTTTTATTAAAGGAAGAAGATAATAGAATTAATATTTGGTTGTAAACTAGTGGATTCTATATTTTAGGCTTATTAGAATAAATATTGTGCCCTTGCAGTTAGATTTATGGCATCAGTATGCATATCTAATAAGTGTCAATGTAGTATATGTTAGTATCAATGTATCAATATGATACGGATCAATGTAGTATATGATAAGTATTATTTTATCATGTGACATATGTCCTAAAGATTCATGTATCAATAACTATGTAAATATAAAATAACATGCATGATAATACTGGAAAGTACAAGAGTTATATAATATATTCACGTGCATAAGGTATCATGTCCAAGCAAGAAAAACCATGTATATGTAAGAATATATGTAATTAAATATGTGTGTATATATATTATATCTTAAATCAAGTGTTATATACACGAACATAATGTGCATGCCTAAACATGAGCATAACAGGTCTCAACTCATCCATATAGAGGTAAGAATAAAAGTAATTAAACATATGTGCATCTGTATCATATTATAAGTCAAGCGGTATATATATACCTATGTTGCTACAAGTTAGGGATAGTTTAGAACTCTAGATCTTTTTTGACTAGGGTAGAAATGGAATTAGAGGATATGATTTGTAATAATTATAGAAAATTTAATTATCTTTCCAATGAATCTTAAATTAGCTTAATTGGAGTTCTACAAAAAGAGTTATGGCCGTTTTACTATATACCTACTGCTGCTGAACTGCTAATTGGCACAACAGTAATGATGGGAGTTCCAGTTTATTTTTTTATTAGGAAAATGGCTAAATTAGGATCCGATTTAGTTGAAAAATTATAATTTGGTGAATTATATTTTTAATAATAATAGAATAAAATCAATCGGAGTTAAGATGGAAAAATTATAACAATTCTAAAATAGAATGCTGTGTATATCTAGATAGCAATATGGTATGTGCATATATAACATACATGACATGATACATGCAATAAAACTCAAAATAAATAAAAGTTTGAACATGTATTATTTTGAAAAGTTTAATAATATATCTGTTATAATATATGAGGAGATTATATCAATAAATCACGAATTTTAATAATTTGAGAGTGTATTCTTAGCTTTTGTTAAGCCCAAATCAGAAAAGATTCGATATTGATGTAATTATCTCTCAAAAGTGGAGAAATTTCCTAAAAATCATACTGAAGAATAAGGACAGGTGCTGAAGAAGATTTCCTCATATTGATGGAGAATATTAAATCTCATTTGAAAAAGGTAAATTCAAGAACAAAATTCATATAGCAATATAGTGGATTTTCAGTCCATTCTTAGTATGGTTATTTGGAAAATTATTTGAGGAAATCTAAGAGGAAATTAGGGTTTGAGATCTATATAAAAATAAAGAAAAATATGAGTGGAATAAGATTGATTTTTTTTTCAGATTTTTTAGAATTTATTTGAGGGGCGCAATGCTACTAGAAAATGGGTAAGTTGCACTGTCAAAAACCTTTTAACTTCATCTTAATTACGAAGTTTCTATTAGGTCAAATTCCATCCAAAATTATTCATGGAAAGCTGCTAGGCTGCTGGAGATAAAAATGAGGTATTGAAATAGTTAAAATTGGAATTTTTATTTAAATTGATTATTTTAATTAGATATTTGTCAAAAAAGTCATCCGATTCGAAAATAATTCAAAAAAATAAGATAAGAGATCCTTTCTCTATAGAATTTGAAATTGAGTATGAGAAAGGAAGATATAACTCAATTTGCTTTGTATTCGTCTGTATTAGTATCCGAGCTCCAAGAATGATATAGATAATATGGAATAAACTGATACAGGGGCTTCATAATTATGGTCATCACAACATTTGGGCTCCATAAAAGAAGTAGCATGTCTAGAAATATATATTGGAATAGATGAATGAGGAGATGATTTTGGACAGGAGCAATATAAATAGTTATTTTGAATGCAACACATGAATGGAATGCTAACTAAAAGTATTAATACATTGGATGAATATAATAATCTTTTACAGGTGGCATAACGAAGTTTCATTTTTCCATCATACATGATAGTTAGGAAAGAAGCACTATAATTATTTATTAAGTCAGGTGAACAGAAATAAACTGGAGGATGCATATTGAAATCTATGAGCAACATAGTTCTGTAAGTAGGCTACTGCACTAACAAGGTAAGCATCACTATTTTGATAAAGTAAAGACAAATAAACCAAATGGTCCATATGCCTGTGCTTGAATTAGTGCACAAGAAAATTAATGGGCATATTGGTATAGAACTAAAGTTTCAACATGAAATTTTAATCCAAAAAAAAGTTTTAAAACTTCAGTTTTAGAAAGCTTAAGCCCATCCAAAAATTCCAAAATAAAAAACTCCACTCAGGTTGGATTTTTTTTCACAGTTTTACAAAGTTTTTGTAATAATGAGTAACGAAAATGAGGTAAACTCCATTATGAATTCCTATATCCAAATTATGGAACTTCGAATGCTTGCAAGTTGTAACTTGTACTAGAAGTTGCAATAACATTTGTTACCATAACTTATATTATTGTGTTTAAATTAGAAGTTGCAAGTTGTAACTAGAGTTGTCCAAATCTCAAAATTTTAATTTTTTAATTTTTGGAGTTAAAGAAATATCATATTTATCAACAATAATATTATTATTAGCAAAAATATTAGTTAAAAATATCATATTCACTTTTTTTTTCCATATATGTAGTTACTACAAATCTTAATTGATTATAACTATAGTTGCAAATCTTACAACTACAACCACAATCAAACAACATAAAACCCCACTTGTAGCATTTTTTTTTTGCTATTCAAACTTGCATACAAATATATTTGTATGCAACATTATCCAAATTGAGTCTCTAGAGAGAGTTAAATTCAGAATCTCTCGCAAATTAGAGAGGGTGATACTACTTCAGCCAAGGCATATTGGCCCCACTTGTAGCAATTATAGTTGCAAACCACCATACTTACTACTTGCAAATGCCCGTAGACCTAACTTAAGTGAAACTCCAACTTTAGAAATTGGAGCTTGTATACATACAAATTTCGGTTTTCTAAAACTTATATGAAAATCAGAGTTTTGTTAAACATGGTACTCAAATTAGGCTCAAATCGCAATACGTCAAATGCTCATACTGAAGTAGGGAACAAAAATACTGCATATTTTTAAAAAACAATGCATATGCTTAGCACTTTAACGGATGTATAACACACTTGAGAAAAAAATTCATAAAGAAACAATAGTATGTTTTTGGGTCCGTAAGAAAAAGAAGTATCATGTCTAGAAATTTTTTAATGGAACAGATGCATGTGTGGATGGTTTTAGACTGGAATAGAACAAATTATTATTTGTAAGATGGCATATGGGTAGAATGGTAATTAAAAGTATTAATGTATTGAATGAATATAATAATCTCTTAAAAGTGGCATAATTGAATTTCATTGTTCCGACATATGTGATAGCTAAGAGTGAAACATTATAATTATTTATTAGGTCCAAAGAACATAAATGAGCTAAAATAAGCTGAAGGATCCATACTAAAATGTGTGAGCAACATAGTCCTGTCAGTAGGTTATTGCACTAACATGATAAGAATCACCGTTTTGATAAATTAAAGACATAAAAGAAATACATATAGTCCATAAAAGAAACAAACTATCTTTGTATGCCCATGTTCAAATTCCAAAATAAAAAAATTCCAAAATAAAAATCTACACAGATTAGTTTTTCTCACAGTTTTACAAAGTTTTGTAAATGAGTAGCCGAAATGAGTTAAACTCCATTATGAAATCTTGTACCAAAACTAAAGGGCATTCGGATGCTTGCAAGTTGCAAGTTGTATTGCTATAAGCAAAGGTGTAGTAACATTTGTTATTGTAACTAATATTATTATGTTTGGATTAAAAGTTGTAAGTGATAATTAGAGTTGTCAAAATCTTAAAATTTTAATTTTTTTAATTTTCAGGAGTTATAAAAATTCCATATTTATTAGCAACACAAACAGTATTAGTAAAAAGATTAGTAAAAGTATCATATCCACTATTTTCCATATTTGTAGTCACTACGAATGCATAAATGATTGCAAATAAAATTACAAATTTTACAGCGAAAAATCCCACTTGCAGCAATTGAAATTACAATCCACCATGCTTACTATTTGCCAAACACCCCCTAGACCTAACTTAAATCGAGCTCCAATTTTTGAAACTGGAGATTGGATATGTAGAAACTTCAGTTTTGTAAAATTCAAGTGAAATCAGTGTTTTGTTAAACATGGTACTAAATTAGGCCTAAATGGCGATTTGTCAAATACTCATGCTGAAGTAGATAAACAAAAATAATTTACAGTTTTTCAAACAAATGTTTTGCATTCTGTTAGTTGAAGAAAGTGACAAGTTATATTTAGCACTTTGACAGATGTATAGGACACTTGAGGACAAAAATGATAGAATCTAGAATGCATAAAGAAATAGTAGTACGTTTGAGATCTACCAAAAAAAAAAAAAAAAAAGATTAGTGTTTGCAATCACTATTGTGTTTGGATTAGGAATTTCAATAGGTAACAAGAATTTTCAAAATCTTCAAATTTTAATTTTTTTTTTATCTTTAAGAGTTATTAGAAGTATTATATTTACCAGCAATACAATTACTATTAGCAAAAATATACACTTCTTTCCATAATTACAGTTACTATATATGCTTGACTGATTGGAACTACAGTTGCAAATTTTACAACCGCAATCACAGCCAAACACCACTTACAGCAATTGTAGTTGTAAACCATCGTACTTACTCGTTGCCAAATACCATCAGACATAACTTCAATAAAAATCCAATTTTAGAAGTTGGAGCTTGTATGTATAAATATTTTGTTTTTATAAAGTAAAATCAGAGTTTTGTTGAACGTGGTACCCAAATTAGACCTAAATGGCAATGTCTGAAATCAGAGTTGCCAACATCCTAAAAAAAAAAATTTTATGTTCAAGAGTTATAAGAAGTAGCATATTTATCAGCAATATGATCATTATTAGCAAAAATATTAGTAAAAGTATTATATGCACTTTTTTCCATAACTCTAGTTACTACAAACGCATAACTGATTGTAGCCAAAGTTGCAAATTTAACAACGTCAACCACAACCAAATAGAGAAAACCCCACTTGCAGCAATTGAAGTTGCAAATCATCATGCTTACTTGTAGCTAGACACCCCCTAGACCTAACTTAAGTGAGCTCCAATTTTAGAAACTAGAGATTGTATGAATACAAATTCTAATTTTATAAAATTTCAATGGAATCAGAGTTTTGTTAAACATGGTATTCAAATTAGGCCTAAATTGCAATGAATTAAATACTGATACCGAAATAGATAAATAAAAATAATGTATAGTTTTACAAGCAAACATTACATTCGGTTAATTCAAGAAAGTGATAAGTTATGCTTAGTCTTTGCTCGAAAATTCGTTCTTTTTCATTTCCATTGAATACAAATACAATTAATTACAATTATGTAAACAAAAAGAACAAAATAATAAGAATACAATAGAAGGGAATCATCAATTGGTCTCCCTTTCTATTGTGGGTTCTTCACGTGGCTATGAGGCGGGAGCTTCGATCCTCGTTGATGATCTGACGAATGTAGATGGAAAAGAGAACAACAATGGGATGGCTGCCATTCTTGATTTCTCGAACGCTGACCATGGGCGCATATGACCAGATGGTCAGTAGGCTCTTTAGGGACACACTCAAGAGCATATGAAATGACCTTAGATCTTTTCAAAGGTGCCTTCAAAAGTCTCTCTAGGTGCTTATTTATAGGCCAAAGGTGGTTATTCAACCTGTCTTGTAGATGGAAATCCCACTTTCCTTGTAAAGACTGAGTCAAATATTTAATTAGATTTAATTTCCTCTTGATTGGATTTGAAATCTCAATCTTGATGTGTCTAGAGTTGACTTAAATACTCAAATCTTGGTCGCAAAACTAATTTGAGATTTTGTTGAGATTCTCCGAGACTTCAACAAATGTGGGGCTACTCCTTATCAATTGTTCTCATCAGTAGGATCCCTCCCAAAATTTTCGAAGTCTTATCATCAATTTCTAACGAGTTTTGAATACTTTGTACCTTGTCTTGATTTTGTCATGGGCTTGAACCATCATTGACCGATGAGTTGTTTAGTGAGTAGTGTAACAACAATTGAATCATCGATGACCACAATAGGTGATCATTAACGTAGTAGTTTTGGATGATCTTATTGATGTAGTACTTTGAGGGTGTCATTTCGTCAATCTTCTTCATAGATCTTCTTGGTAGCATCTACCCTTTATTTAAGGAATATCCATGCAAAGTTATTTGGCTTTGTTATTTGAATCTATTAGCTTCTGTTTCTATTACACCATGAGGAGTTGACTGATTGACATGCTCAGATTTAGAAGGAAGTGATTGTGTGGAGCCAAGTCTTAGAAGATGCTCATACCCAAGCTACCAAACGAACGACCATCAACGAGGAGCTATGTCGTCATGCCAAAGCTATGGCTGAAGAAATTCGATAGCAAAACTTGAGGGCGATGGAGGAGAGACTGAAGGCTCTTGGTGAGAGCAAAAATCCCCTATATATATTTTTTTCTTTGTTTTGGTCCTTAGCTCTCTCTTTTTCTTTTGTTTTGTAATAGATGATGAACTTTGCACCTTATTCCTTTTTTTGTGATGAGTTCATCATGATGACCTAGTGGTTTTAAAAGTAAAGATGGTAGTGTTATGATTGGAGTTAGAGGGTAATGCGTGAGCATATTCATAAAGAGTTGATGACAAGAGGATGGAATTGAGAGAGATGGAAATTGCTAAGGGTGTGATGTTGCCATAAACAAGCTGAGTTTTGACCATTGGAAGGTATAATGATCCGGCCATAGGCAAAGGCATACCGTTAAACATTCAATATTGGGTTTTGGTAGAGATATATTGTTAAACATACCAAGAGGAAGAAGGAACTTGACCATTGGAGGGTTACAGCTAAACATAATGGACAAGACTGAAATTCTGACCATCAAAGGGTTATAGTTAAACATAACAGACAGAACTATAAGTAGATGTGTACTATTAAACATACCTATAGGGTCCTGACAAAGGTGTAATATTAAATATGTCAAGACAGTCAGATATGGGATTAATGTGCCTATGCAGGCAAAGGTGTGCCTAACATGCCAATGTAATTCGAACTGTCAGAGAGTTACTGCTAAACATAACGGGATTAAAAATCTGACCATCAGAGGGTTACAGCTAAACATAAAGGATAGAACCATAAACAGAGGTGTACTATTAAACATGTCATATGGAGTTTTGACAGAGGTATACTGTTAAACATGCCCAGAGAGAAGGAACCTTATCGTCAGAGTGTTACTACTAAACATAATGGATAGGACCGTAGGAAGTGATTATTTGTTGTAATGTATGTGTGAGATAGTTCAAATCTCAATGTCGAAAATATGAGCTTAATATGACAGATTTATGAGAGTGACCATGTGAAGCAATGTAGATGTGATGATTCAAATCTCACTATCAGAGGTAAGAACTTAATATGACAGGTTCTTGATGAGTGACTATATGAAGTGAGTTGGCTGAGATGATCCAAATTTTACTGTTAGAGATAAGAGCTTAAAGGATTTTTGGCAAGCACCCATCTATCAATAGATTTGACATGTTTTTACCAATCGCTATTTGTGTTAGACTAGTCATACTATTCTCCTCAGTATGGTGAGTTGTCGAGAATTTTATTTGGGCTTACATGCCAAAGATTTTATCTTCTCTTTGCTTCTTGAGCTGTGGGCCATTGATATTCATACTCAAACCCCCTGTATGCTAGAATTGACAAGAATTTAAATCTCCTCTGCCCCTTGCCTTGGCGGCGTTGGGCTATTCGCGCTTTATTCTCTATTGAAATATGTTGCTATGGATTTTGTTTGGACTTACACGCCAAATATTTCCTCTTTCCGTCACCTCTGGGGCTCGTGGCTGTTTTACAGTGACAGTTATATTTTAGTTTCATTTGTACAGAAGTCCTTTCCTTTCCGAAGAGAAATGATTCACTATCTCTGCCTCAAAGTCACTATTTTGGGGAGTAAGACATAAATATGCTGATTTTGACTGGGGTTACTGCAGGTAAAGTCTCTTCGCTATACTAAATGTGCTTAAACAAAGTCTCCTTTGCCTTAGGCAGTGCCTGTTTTGCTTCGATGAAAATTGTCCATACCAAACGGATGCCCCTTTTCTTATGCAGGGAGAACTAAGCATAAAAGGATCAACTACACATGTAGTTAATATAAGACGGCTATCGATCTGAACTTCTCCTTTCATACCTGCTTGTTTCCAGTCTCAAGTCAGACTCAATTGTTTTCTTCTTAAAAATATTATCATAATATCATTATACCATGGAGAGCCATGACGGCCCCCCCCGATAGAAGACTTAAAACACTCCAGGCCATACCTCGCAGCTCTCTCCTTCAGGATACAAAGCTCCTTTAGCTTCGTTCAATATCAGTTTGAATGATCACCTCAAAGATCTCTTCTTCTGAAAGAATGATAGGCCCCTCAGAACTCAAATAAGGGGTGCATGTCTTGGCGATAGGCAGAGACCAAAATTTTACCACGATCTACCGAGCAGGTACCACCATGAAGTATAACATGAAGTGGGGATAGCCTCACCTAGAACTGATTGATCATCCTCATTTATTTCATATTCTTACCCCTAGTATCATAAGGTTGGCGAGGATTTTTAAATTTTCTTTTCCTTGTGCCTTACCAACATTTGATAGTTCACGTTTTTACCTCAGCATGATGAGTTGACAAGAATTTTTCTTTCTTTTCATTGCTTTAGTAGTATTGGGTAGTTCATGCCTTTACCTCAACATGATGAGTTTGCTAGAATCTTGTTATCTTCCTGTTGCTTTAGTTGCATTAGGAAGTTCATACTTTTACCTCAGAATGATGAGTTAGCAAGAATCTTGTTCTCTTCCTGTTGCCTTAGCAATATAGGGTAGTTCAATTTTTTACCTCAGCATGATGAGTTAGTAAGAATATTGTTCTCGTCTTGTTGCTTTAGCAACATTGGGTAGTTCATGCTTTTACCTCAACATTATAATTTAGCGAGAATCTTGTTTTCTTTTTGTTACCTTAGCAGCATTCGACAGTTCGTGCTTTTACCTCTACATGATGATTTGGAAAGAATCTTGTTATCTTTTTGTTACTTTAGTAGCAATGGGTAGTTCTTTCTTTATCTCCTAGCGTGATAGGTTGGAGAAACTCGTCCTCTTTCTATTGCCTGGGGTGGTTCTTACTTTATTACCTAGCATATAGATTAACGAGAAACTGATTCTCTTCTTGTTGCATTGGCGGCACTAGGCGGTTCATGCTTTTTCCCATAGCACGATAGGTTGTTGAGGAATTTATTTGGATTTATATGCGAAATGTTTTCTCTTTCCTTTGCTTCATGAGCCATGGACCATTGATATTCATACTCTTACCCTAGTATGGCAGGGTTGATGAGGATTTCAATCTTCTTTTCCCTTTGCCTTATCTGCATTAGATAGTTCATGCTTTATCCATCTTGCATGATAGGTTGGCAAGAAACTCGTTCTCTTTCCATTGACTTGGTGGTATTTGATGGTTTATACTTTTTTTCCCTAGCATGATAGGTTGTCAAGAAACCTGTTGTCTTTCCCTTGCCTCGGTAGTAGTGAGCAGTTCATGCTTTTTCCCCTAGTATGATAGATTGTCAAGGAATTTGATTTCCTCTCCCCTTAGCCATTGTAGCTTTGGTACAATATTCCATCGTCACCGTTATCATCATCATCATATTTTTTTATATGACTTATTGAAGTCATATTTTCTGCAAGACTTTGAAGGCAACCTCTTTGTTAACATCTGTGTCACGATCAATCTTATAGCTATCATGATCTGATTGAATTACTTTGTTGAACTCTATCATTGAGGAAGTAGGAGCTGAAGTATGTCTCAACTCCCTATAAGAAGTAGTAGTTATAATGTGTCCCAACTCCCTAAAGAAAATAGGAGTTGTAATATGTACCCAACCCCATACGGGTTCTTGGATATCTACTACCAATAATAGTTTTTATGAATTTCATGTTTCTAGACAAATTACAGTCAGATATATGAAATTGATGCAGATTTTTATCTTCTCGTAGAAATGACCCTTTTGAAAAGCACAAGAAAATAATGAGATTTACGCTTTTGATCGTGTTACATGAGGCTATATCTTAGCCTCGTGCCTTGTGACTTTATGCAGGTTTAGCCTCGTGTTTTAACTTCAGATTTAGCCACACAAGGTTCTCTGAATCTGGGTCCCACCCCTATGTGGGCTTTATTTGACTATTCATAGAGTCCGTCATAGGGCAATAGGTCGCTTCCATCTTCATAGTATACTATGTAGGACTAATGGTTAGCTTGTCATTTCAAATCTCCAATACACGGCTTACTCTTGCATTTTATGTATTTTATCCGAAGCTGAGGGTTAACATTGTATTTGATACTCCTACATCGAGCTGAATCTTAGCCTCGTATTATGACATTTCTGCATAAGACTAACACTTAGCCTAGCATTGGTTCTTCTGTACAAGGCTGACACTTAGCCTTGCATTCTTGTTCTTCTATGCAAGGTTGAGACTTAGCCCTGCATTCTAAATTTTAATTAGCAAAGGAACCTATGCGAGGCTATTAGATAGCCTTGCATTTTGCTTCTTGTATATGAGTTCTATCTTCACATTTCGAATTTTCCACGCGTAGTTTAACCTTGCGTTTTCAACTCTCCACATGGGATTTTCCTCTCGTTTTAGCAAGTTTGACTCACTCCTGCATTCAACATGGGCTTTAAGAGTTCTTCTCCTCACGCGGCGATTTTGAGTTTGCTATTGAGCTCTTTCAACTTTTTCACCTCTTTTGCTTATGTCCTCTTCTTCCATGAACTTGAGAATTCTAGCTTGAGCTAGGGTCGTTGTTCTAGAGAAATAGCCAGGCTTCAATTTTTTGAACTACAATGAATTCTTTGTGCAGTAACTTCATGCACTCCATGGGGAGCCTCAGCATGTCACATTGCCTTGCTAGCTGCAGGACATTGATGACTGAATCAGTCGTAAGGCTAGTTTGACCTTGCAAAAGTCCTTCAGCCACTTGACTCAATAGACATAAAATACAACCATAAGATACATTCCATATTTGTCCATTATTTCGGTTTGTTCCAATGATATACATTGAGAAGGAGAGTAGAGAAAGCCAATAAATGCAAGAACATCATCAGATGGAGCTCCAAGAATCGAAACATTCTCAAACATCGTCGATGCCAAAGATAGAATATTGCAATGCGTAGGGATTTTGAGCCTGCTAGAGGTTCTAAATATCACATCAGGGACATTGTTGACGTCGATATCATCACCCCCCATGAGGTTCCTTATCATGTGCCTCTACTTTAGCCTGCAATTGAGCCAAGAGTTCCTTCCTGCGGTATAGTATCTATATTAGTAGTAATAGATTTTTTTTATCATCTTCTCTTCTCCCTAGTGACGGGTTAACTTTTTGCCATCAGAGAAGCAAAGGCAACTTGTTAACAAGAATCGACGTTTTCTCGTGTTCATCAATCTCGTGCATATGTCTCTAGATCAGGACAGTGGCAAGACAATGGATCACGAGCATCAATAACCGTCACCAAGAGATCACTTCATTCAGGTATTCACCAAAGTTGTCTCCGGATATCCAAATTCTTTCCAAAGGGAGGAAGGACGAGTTTCTCATTCTCCTCAAGTTTTGCAAGATTTTGGCGCCATGATAGAAATGCCTACCTCTCATTAGCATCAAGCTCCTCAATTGACATTCTCTCATTCCATGGCAGCCTATGAGGAACTTTGAGGCAGTGGGCATGCAAAGCGTCTTCTCATATGAGATCATGCTGACAATTGGGAGCAATTATTTCCATGTTGATTCTCCGTTATTCATGCTCCTAATTTGACTTTATTGCTAGCTGGACAGATTGACCAGAATTAATAGAATCCCTGTAAATATTTGATTGCATCTAATTAGTCATAATTTTCTTATAATTAGATTCTAGAATCCTAGTAAATATGTGATTATAGTTTCCTTATAATTAGTCAATCACGGTCCTAAACTATAGGATCTAATAACTATTTATGACTATCAGTAGAAGGGAAAAATAATTTGAATCTTTTCCTCCAAACCTCATATTTCTGACTTGGTATCAAAGAAAGGTTCTTATTATCCATTCTATATTATCACAACCTGAATTCTCATATACTTCCCACACCATAACTAATGACAAACCTGAATCATTTGCTAAACTGAATAATACTACTAACCAACATCGACCATCAAGATCACAAAATCACTGCTACGAAATAGGAGCTGTACGACTAGAACATATGTGTACTCATTGTAGTGAAACTGGACACACTAAGTCATGGTATTATGAATTGATTTGGTGTCCAAAATGGTGGGATCCTGCCAAGGCACTTTGAATTTAAAGTCAAACCATCATACTTCTGTTGTTGTGGTCAAACCTTCCACCAACACTCCCGAAGAAACCTCCTCTTTCTTTGCTACTTTCAGGAATGTGAGTAAGGCTCTTCCTACCTCTACTTCTGTTAGTCATATTGAATGGATAATTCATTCAAGTGCCACAGATCACATGACCTTTGACAATAACCATATACAATCCATAAAAGCCTTAGACCAACATATAGTATGTACAATCAATGGTACTCCCTCTCCCATAGTTGGAGAAGGTTCAATTTTTCTTACAAAAAATTTGAGTTTTGATTATATTCTTGTTGTCCCTTCTCTTAACCATAACTTATTGTCTATTGCCCAAATAACTCTCACTTTAGATTGTATTGTGATTTTTTGGCCTAACATTTGTGTCTTTAAGGACATCGGACCCGGAAAACAATTGGTTACGGTACAAGGAGAGGGAAGCTCTACTATCTCGATCTAATGCCGGTAAGCTCAAATTAGTTGGCTTAAGTTTTTTAAGCTGATGCATCTGACAAACTTCAGAGGTCAAAAATTTGGTTGTCACACAGGCATTTAGATCATGTATCTTTTGGATAGTTACAAAAATTATTTCCATGACTCTTTTCGCAATTAACTATTTCAGATTTTAAGAGTGACATTTGTGAATTGGCTAAAAGTCATTGTGTTATATTTCCCATTAGCATGAATAAGAGTCCCGTACCTTTCATGGTTATTTACTCTAATGTATGGGGGCCTGCAAATACTTCTTCTTCGAGTGGAGCATGTTGATTTATTTCATTTTTTGATGATCACACTCGCATGACTTGGATTTGCTTAATGAGTTCAAAGAGTGAAGTTAGTTGTCTGTTTAAGCAATTTGACAAATATCAATCTAATATTTAGGTTCTCCAAACTGATATTGTTGGAGAGTTTATCAATCAAAACTTGAAACAGTACCTAAATTTACATGGCATTATTCATCAGACAACTTGCCCTTACTCCCCTAAAAAAAAATGGGGTAGCTGAGTGAAAAAAAGTCATTTTCTTGAAATTGTTTGTGCTTCCTTGTTTGGAGCTCATATGCCCACTAGTTATTAGGGTGAAGCCATCACCACTATAGCCTACCTCATCAACCATGTACCTTCTACTTCCCTACAGTTTTAGACTACCTTTGATGTCCTTCGTCATAATGTAAGTGCTCCTACCATAACAAATCTGTCCCCTAAAGTTTTTGGGTGTGTAGCCTTTGCGCATCTTCACAAACCCTTAAGAAATAGGTTGGAACCTCACGCATTTCGATCTATATTTGTTGGCTATGCCTCACATCAAAAAGGCTATCGGTGTTAACACCCCCTTCTCAAAAGCTATATGTTACCCTTGATGTGGTCTTTCATAAAGATGATATGTATTATTCTGCCTCTAAGTCTTTACTTCAGGGGGAGAATAGAGATGAAGTGCAGACTTTACATCATCCTTTGGACAACTTGGGTCTTATAAGTGGTGACAACTTGGAAACAAGAGGTGAATGTCCAAGTGATGGCGACACAATTGATAACAGGAATGATTGTCCAGATGAGTCTAGTGATTTTCCAGATGGTGATTGTCCAAAATAGAAACAGGGTTAGATGGAAGTTCAAGATCAAAGGGAAGAATCGTTAGTGACTCAGTCATCTTCCTCCTCTCACGATATAATAGTTAACTAATTGTCTTATCCATCTTCCTCCTCTCATGATGTACCAGATATCCAATTATCTTCTCCAGCTGATTATGTTATTAAGCCTTAGGTAAATTCTAAATCTGAACCTCACCTAAAAGTGTTACCTGATCGAATTACAAGTGGAAATCTCAAAGTTACATATGAACCTGTCCTCAACTCTAAATCTAAGTACCCCATTAGTAATTATGTATCCTACCATATATTGTCAACGGAAAATAAGGCATTTGTGAATCAATTATCTAGTGTATTTATTCCTAATAGTGTGCAGGAAGTCTTGAAAGATGCTAGATGGAGGGAGGCGATGAATGAAAAAATGAAGTCCCTTCAAAAGAACTCAACGTGGGAAGTTGTTGGCTTGCCTGAAGGGAAGATATTGGTTGGATGTAGGTGGGTCTTCACCATTAAATACAAAGCTGATGGAACCATCGCACGGTTCAAAGCAAGACTTGTTGCCAAGAGATATACTCAAACATATGGAATTGATTATATGGAGATATTTGTACCAGTGGCCAAAATTAATATTGTTCGTATTCTATTATCTCTGGCAGTGAATCATGACTAGCCTTTGGACCAATTTGTTGTAAAGAATGTATTTCTGCATGAAGATCTCCAAAAGAAGTGTATATGGAATTGCCTTTGGACTGTAATCTATAAACTAAAGGTAATAGACAGGTCTATAAGTTGAGAACTTCCCTATATGGTTTGAAGCAGTCTCCTAGAGTATGGTTTGGAATGTTCACTAACTTTATGAAGTTTATTGATTACAAGCAAAGTAACTCAGATCATACTCTCTTCTTGAAGCATAATGAAGAACAAATCATAACTCTTATTGTGTACGTTGATGATATGATAGTGACTGGAAATGATCTTGAGAAAAGGAAAGCACTGTTGGAGCATCTTGCCCATGAGTTTGAAATGAAGGACCTTGTGAATTGAAGTATTTCCTTGTAATTGAAGGTCAAGATCGAAGAAAAAGGTATTTTTTTTATCACAACGGAAATATGCCTAAGACTTACTGAATGAAACTAGTATGACAGTATATAGTCTGGCTAACACTCCAATGGCAGAAAATCTGAAACTAGATATGCATCCAAATCAAGTTTTGCTAACAAGGAATGCTATCAGAGAATGGTTGGAAGATTAATGTATCTTGCACATACTTGGCCTAATTTAACTTATGCATTGAGTGTGGTCAGTCAATTCATACTTTACCCAAGCGAAGAACATATGAATGCTATCATATGTATCTACTTGAAGTCATCTCTAGGAAAGAAACTTTTATTCATAAAAGGAGACAACTTGGATAAAGGCTATACAAATGCTGATTGGGCTAGGTCAATTGAGGATAGACGTTCTACAACTGGCTATTTCACGTTTGTAGGAGGAAGGTACTTGGTGAAGTAAAAAACAAGAGGTGGTTCCTAGATCTAGTGTTGAGGCTAAATATAGAGGAATGACTAAGGCAATATGCGAATTGTTGTAGATCCGAAATCTGATGCAAGATTTACATATTAAGCAAGTTAGCCCTATAAATTTATACTGTGATAACAGGACAGCATGTGATATTACTCAGAATCCAGTCCAACATGATCGAACTAAGCATGTTGAGATTGATAGGAATTTTTATCAAGGAGAAACTGGAAGTAAAGTTGGTTGAAGGTCCTCATGTTCGATCTCAAGACCAACTTGTTGATGTGCTGGCCAAGGCAGTGTCAAACCAACCATTTAATGGTTGTCTTGACAAACTAGGCATGTGTCAAACCAACCATTTAATGGTTGTCTTGACAAACTAGGCATGAGTGATACTTACAAACCAACTTGAGGGAGAGTGTTTGACAATTAGGAGTAATATTTTCAAGTTGGTTCTCCGTAATTCAAGCTCTAAATTTGTCTCTATTACTTGCTAGACATATTGACTAGAATCAATAGAATCCCAGTAAATATTTGATTGTATCTAATTAGTCATAATTTCCTTATAATTAGATTCTAGAATCCTTGTAAATATGTTATTATAGTTTTCTATAATTAGTCAACCACGGTCCTAAAACTATAGGATCTAGCTATGTACAATGACTATTTATGCCCATCAGTAGAAGAGAAAAATAATTTGAATTTTTTCCTCATAAACCTCGTATTTTTGACTAATCATATCCAAGTTAACATTAGCATCACTATTGCCTGCATCTAAATGATTGGTATCTCCAGAGGCATTTTCAGTCGCTTTCTTTTCATCAAGATCAAGGACCATTGGTTCTTCAAGCAGGCCCATGACTTTCGGATCAAGGAGAGAGTGACAAGCTAATAATGCAATGCATAGTGCAGTATTATATCCCTTTTGTCTATATCATGTGAGTGCAGCTTTCTCAAGAGGCCCCCCTGCAGCACCGTAGCCAACCCTAACATTGGACATTGCCTCTCCACCATGTCAAGGTTCAGCCTCCTTGGTCTCAACCTGCTTTCCTCCAAGATCATACATTTTACTCTTGAATATTATCTTGTCAACTGTCTCCTCACTTTCAAAAGTGACTGAAATTAAAGCCTCATGATCACCCGGCACTGTGATCAAGCATTATTTGATGCACAACTACTTTGCCATGTGAGCTCAAACACTCCTTCAGTTCATCACCTGTGCATGATGGGGATATACCACCCACAAGAACTTTCTATCTTGGAGCTGCCTCCGGATGACATGATATCTTCTCTTGGGATTGTCCTCGATGTCAAGGGCTGGGGCCTTAGCTAATCGAAAAGGTCCCAGATCGGGTTATAAATGATGATTAAAAAGTTAAAAGAAAAGCATTTCTGCACTATATAATATGGTACCATTTGTTATTCGAAAATAGCATACACATTGTATACATGGATGGTAATAGATGTGCCTATGGTCAATATTTAGCCCGTCTTATACAAAATTTTAAATTAAAAATAAAAAAATTATTTTTCTAATTCAAAATTTTGTATAGGAAAGGGCAAAAATTAGACCATGGAGATTGTATATGTGCTATGACCGAGTGTGATATGGCAAATTGCTGGACTAGGCTATATGGGTGGCATGGCACACTATTTTCTACATTTCAGCTGCTAAAGGAAAAAAAAATATGGAAAAGATGAAAAGAAGTCATGCATACATCTGACCAAACCATGAACGGGCACTTGCGAGCGAAACAAAAGAAATGAAAGAAGGAAAGAAAAATAAATTCCAGGTTGCTAGCCATCATTTCTTGGCCATTTATATAGGTTGACTGCTGTTGTGGTTTTCTTTTTCCCCGTTGAATTGTGTTACAAGGTGAACAAAAAGCGTTGTATGGACATAGAGATATAAAAGATTTACTCTCCGGTTTCAAGAACATGGAAACAAATAAATTCTCTCATGTATAATGTCAAACTCTTTGTACCAAAACCTACAGTTGTCTGATTAAATCTTTATATGGAGGCATTGATAAATCATGGCGCACAAACATCTAGTTGCAATTGTCCTCTTGCCTTCCTATGGATTCCAGTTTTTATATGGATTATCCAATCTTAAAGAGAATAAATAAGCAAACATGGAGAGAATAACATATGAACTATTCAATGACATCTACCGTTCTCTATCTATGACATGCTCACCTTCCAATGCCATGTCAATCACAGAAGGGTCAACTAGAGTTACAAATCCACACCCACGAGGTTTTTGAGCGTGCTTATCTTTCATTAACATAGAATCAGTGATATCCCCATACTTCTCAAAGTGCTTCGTGAAGGTGTTTTCAATCAGCTCAGGAGCGACATCGATTTGCCTTTCTCTATCCGGTTATCCTTTCTCTATATGGGTGTGATCAATTTGCCCGATTCCACCAATGAACATAAATTGGCTTCAGCCACTCCCGGCGCTCCCCATTTGGAAGCCTCATTCCAAATGTCCTTGTACAAGAATTTGAAGAGGAGAAGCCAGGTTTGGCGGGCAAGGAAAATTGAATCTTCCCATGGAGCATCCGAGCATTCAATCTGAAGATCCAACATAGCAACCAGTAGTATCTTTCCACCTCTTGCAAGAAGATCCACGACCTTAATTCCGGTAACAAGAATACGATTTTCAGTAGCCTGCTCAACAAAAGCAGAGGCCTCCTTGCTCGGATATCTTCATGGCTCTGATCGAGTTGTCGAGCACTTCGAGCACCGTCAAGATCGGTGGCAGCCCCTCGTCGAACCTCACATTGAGGACGGCACTGATCACCTGGCATACCTGTCCGATCGGTGATCTTACCGCTGGGGCCGGCTGATGGGGAGGCCAGGGCCTTCGCCAGGGCGGCGGCGGCGGATAAGGATGCATACTCTACAACCAGCAAGAGGAGGAATACGGAGGGGTTCAGGTGCGAGTGAGGGAGAGGCGGGAGCCCACCGCCATCGAGATGGAGCTGCTAAGGCGGCGTTGTGGAGCTTGTTGGTGTTGATGCCGTTGATCTCGGTGATGTCGATGTAGCAGTGGGTGGAGGAGCGGAAGAAGCGGGGGATCAAGTTTCCAACATGCTACAGACGACTGGTAAACTTTAGTTAGAAAGATATGACCTGAATTGTGTTAATTGAAATATTCAAATATTTTCGTTACTAATTAGATCTTCAGGTCATATTTACATAGATCAAGATTCCACCATTGTTACCATCTTGAGTGTTGGATTGCATCACAATCTTCTGATGTATAAAATATACCATTGTGGTCACCATATCTTGTTTGCCCAAAACTTCATTCTTCATTTCAATTGAAAACAAATACAATTTATTACAATTATGAAAACAAAAAGAACTAAATAAAAAGAATACAAGAGCAGCTGTTTGTCAATCGATCTCCCTTTTATTTTGACTTTTTCATGTGGCTATGAGATTGAAGGTTCAATCCTTATTGACGATCCGACAATTGTAGATGGGAAAGAGAATAGCAAGGGCACACGGCTATGAGGCAAAAGTTTTGATCCTCGTTGACGATCCAACTATCATAGATGAGAAAGCGAACAGTAAGGAGGAGATGACCGTTTTGTTTGATTTCTTGAATGCTACCCGTGGATGTGTATGACCGTATAACTGGTAGGCTCTGCTAGGATGAGCTCGAGAGCATGTAAAATGACCTTGGATATTTCCAAATGTACCTTCAAAAGTCTTTCTTGTTATTTTATTTATTGCCAAAGATGATTAGTCAACCTATCTTATAGATTAGAATGAAAACCCCAGTTTACTTATAAAGATTGATTTATATATTTGGTTAGATTTGATTTCCTCTTGATTGTAATTGAAATGTTTTTGGATTTGACTTAAATACTCAAATTTAGGTCAAAAACCAATTTAAGATTTTGTTAAGATTCTCGGAGGCTCCACGTGGGCCACTCCTCATCAATTTTTCTCGTCAACACTTAGCACTTTGACATGCATATAGGACACTTAGAGGAAAAAGATAGAATCTAGAATCTATAAAGGAACATTAGTAATATTGGTCTCACAAGGAAAAACAGTAGCTTGTCTAGATATTTGTAATACAACAAATGCATGAGGGGCCGATTTTAGATGGGAAAAATACAAATAGTTATTTGGAAAGCAGCGCATGAATGGAATGCTAATTAAAAGTATTAAAATATTGAATGAATATAATAATCATTTATAGGGAGCATAGTTGAGTTTCATTTTTTCAACTCACTTGATAGTTAGGAGAGAAACATTATAAGTATTTATTAGGTCCAAATGAATAGAAATAAATTGGAGGATCCATATTGAAATTTGTAAGCAATATAGTTTTGTAAGTAGGTTATTGCACTAACAAAATAAGTATCACTGTTTTGATAAAGTAAAGAAAAAAACCATATGGACCATAAAAGAAACATGTGCCTTTATCTATGCCTATGTTTGAATTGGTGCACAAGAAAATGGCAATATTGGTAAAGAACGAACATTTCAACATGAAATTTTAATCTAAAATAGAGTTGTAAAGCTCCAAGGTTAGAAAGTTTAAGCACATCCAAAAAATTCCAAAATAAAAAAAATCCAATCAGTTTGGATTTTTTTTCATAGTTTTACAAAATTTTGTAATAATGAGTAATAGAAATGAGGTAAACTCTATTATGAAATCTTATACCCAAACTAAGGAGCGCTGGGATGCTTGCAAGTTGCAACTTGTATTACGATAAGTGAAGTTGTAGTAACATCTATTACCGTAACTTGTATTACTTTGTTTAAATTAGAAGTTGCAAACAGTAACTAGAATTGTTTAAATCTTAAAATTTTAATTTTTTATTTTCAGAAGTTATAAGAAGTATGAAATTTTTCAGTAATACAATTATTATTAGCAAAAAATATTAGTAAAAGTATCATATTCACTTTTTTCATAATTGTAGTTATTACAAATGCATAACTGATTGTAACTACAGTTGCAAATTTTACAACGACAACCACAGTCAAACAACATAAAACCCCACTTGCAGCAATTACTCAAACCATCATACTTACTACTTGCCAAACATGCGTAAACCTAACTTATGTGAAACTCCAGGTTTAGAAATTAGAGCTTGTATGTATACAGACTTTAGTTTTGTAAAACTTATGTGAAAATCAGAGTATTGTTAAACATGGCGCCCAAATTAGGTCTAAATTGCAATGCGTCAAATACTCGTGCGGAATCAGGAAACAAAAATGTGTATTTTTTTTTTTTTTTTTGCAAGCAACATTTGTGGTCAGTTTAAGAAAATGATAAAATATGCTTAGCACTTTGACTAATGTACAGGACACTTAAGGAAAAAAAATAGAATGTAGAATTCATAAAGAAATAGTAATACATTTGGGCTCCACAAAAGAAAACAGTAGCATGTCTAGAAATTTGTTAAGTAGTTACATGTGAGCACGATCTTAGACTGGAACAATATAAATAGTTATTTGTAAGGCAACAAACGAGTGGAATAGTAATCAAATGTATGAATATATTGAATGAATATAGTAATGTTTTACAAGTGGCACACTTGTGTTTCATTTTTCCAACATACGTGATACCTAGAAAAGAAACATTATAATTATTTATTAGGTCCACAAAACATAAAATAAGCTATAATAAACTGCAGGATCCATATTGTGAGCAACATAGTTATGCAAGTAGACTATTGCATTAACATGATAAGCATCATTGTTTTGATAAATTAAAGACAAAAAAGAAATACATATGGTCCATAAAGGAAACAAACAACCTTTATAAACCTATGTTCAAATTGACACACAGGAAGATGGTCATATTGGAAATAACTAAAATATTAACATGCAATTTTAATCTACAATAGAGTTTTAAAACTCTAGTCGTAGGAAGTTTAAACTCATCCAAAAAATTCAAAATAAAAAATTTACACAGGTTGGTTTTTCTCAAAGTTCTATAAAGTTTTGTAAAAATGAATAGCAGAAATATGGTAAACTCCGTTCCGAAATTTTGTACCAAAACTAAGAAGTGTTTGGATGCTTAAAAGTTGCAAGTTTATTACCCTAAGTGAAGTTGCAGTAACATTAGTTATAGTGACTTATGATATTGTGTTTGGATTTGAAGTTATAAGTAGTAATTAGAGTTGTCAAATTCTTAAAATTTTATTTATTTATTTTCAAAAGGTATAAAAATTCCATTTTTATCAGAAGCACAATTAGTATTAGCAAATAGATTATTAGAAGTATCATATTTACTATTTTCCATAATTGTAGCCCCACCGATGCATTGATTGCAAATATAGTTGCAAATTTTATAACGTTAGCCACAACCATACAACAAAAAAATCCCACTTGCAGCAATTGAAGTTGCAAACCATCATACTTACTCATTGCCTAACAGTCCCTAGAACTAACTTAAGTGAAGCTCCAATTTTAGAAACTTGAGATTGTATGTATACAAACTTCGGTTTTGTAAAATTTTAATGAATTCAAAGTTTTGTTAAACATGATATCCAAATTAAGCCTAAATTGCATTGTGTTAAATATTCATACTGAAATAGATAAACAAAATTAATACATAGTTTTACAAGCAAACATTTTGTGTTTGGATAGTTCAGAAAAGCATCAAGTTGTGCTTAGCACTTTGATAGATATGTAGGACACTTGAGGACAAAAAGGATAGAATCTAGAATCCATAAAGAAATAGTGGTAAGCTTTGGGGTCCACAAGAAAAAAGCAGTAGTTTGTCTAGAAATTCATAATGGATCATATGCTCGAGGAGACGATTTTAGATTGGATCAATATAAATAGCTATTTGGAGGGCAACAAATGAATGGAATGCTAATTAAAAATATTATTATCATGAATGAATATAATAATCGTTTACAAAAGGCATAATTGTGTTTCATTATTCCAATATACGCGATAGCTAGGGGAGAAAAATTATAATTATTTATTAGGTTTAGATAAATAAGTTGAAGGATCCATATTAAAATCTGTGAGCATTATAGTTCTGTAAGTAAGTTATAGCACTAAGAATATAACTATCACTATTTGGTAAATTACGACAGAAAAAATACCTATGGTTCATAGAAGAAAAAAGTGCTTTTATATACCTAAGCACAAATTGTTATAGAAGAAGATTGTCATATTGGAAAAGAACTAATGTTCCAATGTGAAAATTTAATCTAAAATAGAATTCTCAAACTCCATCTTAAAAAGTTCTATTCCATCCATAAATATCAAAATAAAAAATCCACTCAGGTTGGATTTTCTATTCATAGTTTTACAAAGTTTTGTAATAATTATGAGTAACTGAAATGAGGTAAACTCAATTTCAAAATCTTGTACCCAAACTAAGGAGCATTCAGATGCTTGCAAATTGCAACTTGTATTAATGCGAATGAAGGTGAAGTAACATCTATTACTATGTATGGATTAGAAGTTGCAAGTGATAACTAGAGTTGTCAAAATCTTAAAATTTTAATTTTTTTATTTTCGTGAGTTATAAAAAATAATATTTTATTAACAATACAATTATTATTAGCAAAAGAATTAGTAAAAATATCATATGTACTTTTACTATAATTATTATCACTACAAATATATAACTGGTTGCAACTACAGTTAAAATTTTACCATGTCAACACAATAAATAGTGAAAAAGCCCACTTACAACAAATGAAGTTGCAAACCACCGTACTTACTAATTGCAAAATATCTGACATACTTAACTTAAGTGAAGCTCCAATTTTAGATACTTACGATTGGATGTATACAAACTTCGGTTTTGCTAAATTTAAGTGAAATTAGAGTTTTGTTAAATATGTTACCCAAATTAGGACTAGATGCCTATGTGTCAAATATCCATACTGAAATAGGTAGACATAAATAATTTATAGTTTTACAAGCAAACATTTCGCATTCAATAAGTTCAAGGAAGTGACAAATTATGCCTAGCACTTTGATAGATATATAGGACACTTGAGGACATAAAGGATAGGAACTAGAATCTAAAGAATGTTGAAAAAAAAATGTAGCATGTCAAGAAATTCATAATGGAATAATGCATGAGGGGATGGTTTTAGATAGAAACAATACAAATAGTTATTTGGCAGGCAGCACATGAATGGAATGCTAATTAAAAATATTATTATTTTAAGTAAATGTAATAATTCTTTATAGGTGGCATAATTGAGGTTCATTGCTCCAACATGTGTGATAGCTAGGAGACAAACATTATAATTATTTATTATCTCAACGAAATATGTGGCAATATAGTTCTTTAAGTAGGTTATTGCACTAACAAAATACACATCACTGTTTTGATCAATTAGAGACAAAAAAAATACATATGATCCACAAAAGAAGCAAAGTAGCTTTATGTACGTATTTTTCGTATTGGTTGGTGCACATGAAGATAGTCTCACCATGAAATTTTAATCTAAAATAGCATTTTAAAATTCCAGTCTTAGAGAGTTTAAGACCATCCTAAAATTCCAAAATCAAAAATCTACTTGGCTTGGATTTTTTTCACAATTTTGCAAAGTTTTGTAATAATGAGCAGCTAAAATGAGGTAAACAACAACAACAACTAAGCCTTTCATCCCAAGTATTTGGGGGTATGCTACATGAACCAAAAAAAAATTCACGCCGAATCGATCACTTTGATAGTCATTCTCCATTCAATTCTATCAAGTAATATCTCCTCATTTAAACCTCTAGAATCCATATCCCATATCTTTTCGTATCACTTCCATCCATATTTTCTTCAGTCTTCCCTTCATTCTTTTAACTTGTCCTACAGTGATAAACTCCTCTCGTCAAACTGGTGTATTTGTAGGCCTATATTGTACATGACCAAACCATCGTAATTGGTTTTCTCGTATCTTCTCATCGATTGGAGCTACACCTATTTTAGCACAAATATCTTCATTTCTCACTTTATCTCTTCTAGTGTTGCCGCACATCCAGCGGAGCATGCGCATCTCTGCTACACTTATTTTTTGTGAATGATATTTTTATAACCCAACATTCCGTGCCATATAACAAAACTAGCCTAGTAGCAGTCCTATAAAATTTTTCCTTCAGTCTTAATGGAATGTTACGATCGCATAAAACTCCCGTTGCCCTCCTCCATTTCAACCAGTTAGTTTATATCCTATGGTTAATATCATTATCGATCTCTCCATTATTCTGAATAATAGAACCCAAATATCTAAACTGACTTCTAATTTGTATCTCTAAAATGAGATAAACTCCATTATGAAATTTTGTATCCAAACTAAGGAGCATTCTGATACTTGTAAATTGCAACTTTTTACTGTATGTGAAGTTATAGTAACATCTATTACTGTAACTTGTATACTATATTTGGATTAGAAATTTCTATAGTTAACAAGAATTTTCAAAATCTAAAAATTTTAATTTTTTTTTATTTTCAAGAGTTATAGGAAGTATTATATTTATCAGCAATACAATCACTATTAGCAAAAAATTAGTAAAAGTATCATATGCACGTTGTTTCATAACTATAGTTACTACAAAGTCTGTATTACAAATTTTACAACAACAACCACAACCAAACAATGAAAAACCCACTTGCAACAATTATAGTTGCAAACCATCGTTTGCCAAATACCCTGTAAACCTAACTTAAATGAAACTCCAATTTCATAAACGGGAGCTTGTACTTGTACAAACTTTGGTTTTTTAAAACTTAAGTAAAATTAGATTTTTGTTAAATATATTACCCAATTTTTGCCTAAATGGCAATACCTGAAATTAGAGTTGTCAAAATTTTAAAATTTTACTTTTTTATTATAAAAAGTTGCAAGAAGTAACATATTTATCAGCAACATAATCACTATTATAAAAAATATTAGTAAAAGTATCATATGCACTTTTTTCCATAAATTACAAATTCATAATTGATTGGAACGATAGCTGCAAATTTTACAACAACCAAATCCAAACAGCCAAAACCCCTACTTTTGCTTTTGTTGCAAGTCATCGTACTTACTAGTTGCCAAACATCCTGTAGACCTAACTTTAGTGAAGCTGCACTTAGAAATTGGAGCTTTTATGTATACAAATTTTGGTTTAGTAAAACTTAAGTGAAATTATGGTTATGTTAAACATGGTATCCAAATTAGGCTATGGCAATGCATCAAATACTCATACTGAAATAACAAAAATATTGTATATTCTTACATTTAAACATTCTACTTTTGGTTAGTTCAAGAAAATGAAAATTTTGCTTAGCGCTTTGACACAAGTATAGGACACTTGAGGAAAAAAAGGATAGAATCTAGAATCCATAAAGAAACATTAGTACACTTTAGGCTCCACAAGAAGCAGTAACATGTCTAGAATCTTGTAATGACTAGAATCTTCTGATGAAAAAGATGCATGAGGGGACGATTTTAGACGGGAACAATACAAGTAGTTATTTGGAAGGCAGCATATGAATGAAATGCTAATTAAAAATATTAATATATGAATGCATATAATAGTCATTTAGAAGCAGCTTAATTGAGTTTCATTGTTCTAACATATGTGAGAGCTAGGAGCAAAAAATCATAACTATTTACAAGTTCCAAATGAACAAAAATAATTTAAAGGATTCATATTGAAATTTGTGAGTAATATAGTTCAGTAAGTAAATCATCAAGAAAATGAAAATAATTTAAAGGTTATTACACTTACAAGACAAACATCATCGTTTTTGATAAATTAAGGACAAAAAAAAACCATATGGTTCATAAAACAAACAAGTACATTTATATTCCTATGTTTGAATTGGTGCACAAGAAGATGGTCATACTGATTAAAAACTAAAGTTTCAAATTGACTTTTTAATTGAAAATAGAGTTTTAAAACTCCGATTTTAGAAAGTTTAAGTCCATCCAAAAATCCAAAAGCAAAAAATCCACTCAGATCGGATTTTTCTCACAGTTTTATAAAGTTTCGTTATAATGACTTGCAGAAATGAGGTAAACTCCATTCTAAAATCCTGTACCCAAACTAAGGATATTCGGATGCTTTCAAGTTGCAATTTATATTATAGTAAGTGAAGTTGCAGTAATATCTGTTACTGTAACTTATATTACTGTATTTAAATTCGAAGTTGCAAACGGTAAATAGAGTTGTCCAAATCTTAAAATCTTAATTTTTTTAAAGGAATTATAAGAAGTACCATATTTGTCAACAATATAATTGTTATAAGAAAAAAACAATTAGTAAAAGTATCATATTCACTTTTTTCCATAATTTTACTTACTGCAAATGCGCAACTGGTTGTAACTACAGTTGCAAATTTTGCAATGACATCCACAACCAAACAATATAAAACCCCACTTGTAGCAATTACAATTGTAAACCACCCTACTTACTACTTTCCAAATACTCGTAGACCTAACTTTAGTGAAACTCTAACTTTAGAAACTAGAGCTTGTATATATACATACTTCGGTTTTGCAAAACTTATGTGAAAATCAGAGTTTTATTAAACATGGTACCCAAATTAGGTGTAAATTGTAATGCGTCAAAAACTCTTACTGAAACAGGTAAACAAAAATAACATTTATTTTAGCAAACAAATGTTTTGCATTAGTTGTTTCAAGAAAGTGACAAGATATGCTTAGAATTTTGACAAATGTATAGCACACTTGAGGAAAAAAGATAGAATCTAAAATCCATAAAGAAATAGTAGTATGTAAACAGTAGCATGTCTAGAAATTTGTTAATGGATCAGATACATACCATTTTAGACTGGAACAATACAAATAGTTATTTGGAAGGGAGAACACGGTGGAATGTTAATTAAAAGTATTCATATATTGAATGAATACAATAATCTTTTATAGATGGCATAATTGAGTTTCATTGTTCTGATATATGTGATAGCTAGGAGAGAAATATTCCAATTATTCATGAGGTTCAGAGGAACAAAAATAAGCTAAAATAAGCTGAAGGATTCATATTGAAATATATGAGAAACATAGTTATGTATGTAGGTTATTGCACTAACATGATAAGCATCACTATTTTGATAAATTAAATACAAGAAATACATATGGTTCATAAAAGAAACAAATTGCCTTCAATACCTATGTTCAAATTGATACACAAGAAGATGGTCATATTGGAAAAGAACAAATTTATCAATATGTAATTTTAATATAAAATAGAGTTTTAAAACTCCAGTCTTAGAGAGATTAAGTCCATCCAAAAATTCCAAAACATAAAATCTACAAAGTTTTTGGTTTTTCTGACAGTTTTACAAAATTTTGTAATAATGAGTAGTTGAAATGAGGTAAACTCCATTCTTAATTCTTTTAACAAAACTAAGGAGCATTTAGATGCTTACAAGTTGCAAGTTGTATTAGTGTAAGTGATGTTGTGTAACATATGTTATTATAACTTGTATTATTGTGTTTGGATTAGAAGTTGAAAGTACTAACTAGAGTTGTCGAAATCTTAATTTTTTTTTTAATTTCAAGGGTTTATAAAAATTCCATTTTAATCAGCAACACAATTAATATTAGCAAATAGATTAGTAAAATTATCATGTGCACTATTTTCCATAACTGTAGTCACTACCAATGTATAACTAATTGCAAAATACAGTTGCAAATTTTACAACATCAACCACAACCAAGCTATGAAAAAACCCCACTTGCAACAATTGTTGTTGCAAACCATCATACTTAATCATTGCCAAACATCCCCTAGAACTAGCTCAAGTGAAGCTCCAATTTTAGAAATTGGAGATTGTAAGTATGGAAACTTCGTTTTTTTTTTTTTTTTTAAATTTTAATGAAATTAGAGTTTTGTTAAACATGGTACCCAAATTAAGCCTAAATCGCAATGCTTAAATACTCGTATTGAAATAGGTAAATAAAAATAATGTATAGTTTTACAAGGAAACGTGTCGCTTTCAGTTGGTTCAGAAAAGTAACAAGTTACACTTAGCACTTTGACAAAAAGGATAGAATCTAGAAATATCCATAAAGAATAAGTAGTCGTTTTGGGTCCACAAGAAAAAAAATAGTAGCTTGTCTTGAAATTCATAAAATAACAGATGCTTAAGGAGACGGTTTTAGACTGGAACAATACAAATAGTTATTTGGAAGGTGGCACATGAATGGAATGTTAATTAAAAATATTATTATAATGAAAGAATATAATAATCTTTTAAGGTTGCATAATTGAATTTCATTATTCCAACGTATGTGATAGCTAGGGGAGAAAATTATAATTCTTTATTAGGTCTAGAAAAGCTGAAGGATTAAGCTGAAGGATCCATACTGAAATATGTGAGCATTGTAGTTCTGTAAGTATATTACAGCACGAAGGAGATAAGTATCACTATTTGATAAATTAAAGGCCAAAAAAATATATTTGGCTCATAACTTTATATTCCTATGTTTGAATTGTTATACAAGAAGATGGTCATGTTGGAAAAGAACTAATGTTCCAACATGAAAATTTAATCTAAAATAGAGTTTTAAAACTCCTATCTCAGAGAGTTTTAGTCCATCCATAAATTTCAAAATAAAAAATCCACTCAAGCTGGATTTTCTTTTCATAGTTTTACAAAGTTTTATAATAATGAGTAGCTAAAATGAAGTAAACTCCTTTCGGAAATATTATATCCAAACTAACAAACATTTGGATACTTGCAAATTACAACTTGTATTACTATAAGTGAAGGTGCAGTAACATGTGTTACTATAATTTGTATTACTTTGTTTGGATTTGATGTTGCAAGCTACATCTAGAGTCGTCAAAATCTTAAAATTTTAATTTTTTAGTTTTATTAATTTTAAAAAGTATCATATTTATCAAAAATACAATCACTATTAGCAAGAAAATAAGTAAAATATCATATGTACTTTTTTTCACAACTGTAGTCACTACAAATGTGTCACTAATTGCAACAACAGTTACAACTTTTCCACATCAACCACAACCAAACAATGAAAAACTCTACTTGTAACAATTAAAGTTGCAAACCATCGTACTTACTCGTTGCCAAATACCCCCTATACCTAACTTAAGTGAAGATCCAATTTTAGAAACTGGAGATTGGATGTATACAAACTTTAATTTTGTAAAATTTAAGTGAAATCAGAGTTTAGTTAAACATAGTACCCAAATTAGGCATAAATGGCAATACGTCAAACATTCATACTGAAAAATTATAGTTTTACAAGCAAATGTTTCGAATTCGGTTAATTTGAGGAACTGATAAGTATGCTTAGCACTTTGACAGATATAGAGGACTCTTGAGAAGAAAGAAGGATAAAATCTAGAGTCCAAAAAGAAATAGTAGTATGTTCGGGTTCCACAAGAAAAAACAGTAGCATGTCTAGAAATTCATAATAGAACAATGAATGAGAGGATGGTTTTAGACTGGAGCAATACAAATAGTTATTTGGAAAGCAACACATTAATTGAATGCTAATTAAAGATATTATTATATTGAATGAATAGGACAATTTTTAATAGCGGCATAGTTGAGTTTCATTGTTGCAACATATGCTGGGAGACAAACATTATAATTAGTTATTGTGTCCAGATGAGCAAAATAACTGAAGGAGTCATATTGAAATCTGTAAGTAGGTTATATAGCACTAGTATGATAAGTATCACTGTTTTTATAAATTAAGGACAGAAGAGAAAAAAATACATAGGACCACAAGATAATCAAAATGCCTATATATACATATGTTCGAACTAGTGCTCAAGAAGATGGCCATATACGAAAAGGACTAAGTTTCAACTTGAAATTTTAATCCAAAATAGAGTTTTAAAATTCCGGTCTTAGAGAGTTTAAGTCCAACCAAGAATTTCAAAATAAAAAATCCACTCAATTTGGATGTTTTTCATAGTTTTTCATAGTTTTGTGATAATATGTAGCTAAAATGAGATAAACTCCATTAAAAAATCTTGTTCCCAAACTAAGGAGCATTCGGATGCTAGAAAATTACAATTTGTATTACAGTAATTAAAGTTGCAGTAATATATGTTATTGCAAGTTGTATTATTTTGTTTGGATTATAAGTTGCAAGTGGTAAATTGAGTTGTCAAAATCATTAATTCTAGTTTTTTTTTCACAAGTTATATGAAGTATCATATTTATCAGCAGTACAATCACTATTAGTAAATGATTAGTAAAAGTATCATATGCAATTTTTTCCATAGCTGCAGTTACTACAAATGCGTAAATGATTAGAAGTGCAGTTGCAAATTTTACGACAACCACAACCATGTAGTGCCAATCCCACTTGTAACAATTGCAATTGCAAGCCACCGTACTTACTTGTTGGCAAACACCTCCAGACCAAACTTAAATGAAACTCCAATTCTAGAAATTGGTGGTTGTATGTATACGAACTTTGATTTTGTAAAGCTTAAGTGATATCAGAGTTTAGTTAAATATTATACCCAAATTAGGCCTAAATGGCAATGCATTAAATACTTATATTGAAATAGGTAAACAAAAATAATGTGTATTCTTAGAAGCAACATTGTGTGCTTAGTTCAAGAATGTGACAAGATGTGCTTAGCGCATTGGCAAATGTATAGGACACTTGAAGGAAAAAAGATAGAATCTGGAATCCACGATGAAACAGTAGTACATTTAGGGACCACAAGAAAAACAGTAGCATGTAAATTTGTAATGGAACAAATGAATGTGGGGATAGTTTTAGACTTGAACAATATAAATAGTTATTTGGAAGGTAATTAAGAGTAAAAAGTACAGTTGTTTTGAGTTATTTAGTGTACTCGTAATCTAATTTTAGTTTTTAATATAAGAAATTAATAAAAAAATTATTTCTATTAATCAAATTCTCCACTATGATATTTTTCTCTAGTGTTTTATAGTCTTTTGTAGGAGTCTATATACAAAGAAATTGAAGAATCGAAGTGTATCTTAAATATAAGTTTAGAACTGTGTAATTATAGATTTGGTTGCCGACAGCTACCTATTGGCTGTAGACAACCCGCGACTGGGATGAAACATGAGGTTAGTTGTTGAAGTGGCTTTGGAAAGCCATGGCCATAGATTGATTTTCTGTATATATTTTTGAGAAAAAAGAGAGCTTTCTTATAAATAAAATTTTTATTAGGGTTTTGTGAAGCTATAAATATCCAATATAATCAAGAATTTCAGAGATAAGTAATTATTAGAAGAGATTTAGAGAGATAAAACGATTTTGGTATGTGTACTTTTTCATAAAATTTAATAAAAGAATTTTTTTTTTATTCATGGCCATGATGAGTATAAGAGGCTAAATTCTTGAGTTGGATTAGATGAGGTAATAAATACTAAATAATTTACTTGCATGTGATTTATTTGCTTATTATATTTAATTGATTCATGTAAAGTTGATATTTTTGATTCCCTATTATCTTGTTAGATTTTTAGATATGATTTTGAGTTTTTGATAATTTATTATTTGACGATATAATCGTTGTTTAGTTTTTGATATACCATAGACTTTTTAGGCACAGTGTATTTTTAGACTTTGAATGCTTATTTTTATTATTCATATTTCATACTTATATAAACTCAAAATTTATATAGTTTAATTGGAGAAAGTTATTCAAAATATAAAGTTTATAACTTTGTTTGATTTATGTTTAAAAGATATATTTTTTGGTTGTAGGAAGAATACGTGATCTATACAACTGAAATAAACAAGCATAAATACATACGATAAATTATTCTATAGGAGAGTTAACGCATTTGTCTAACATTTTTATTTTAAATAATGTAAAAACCTTCAATCTTTCGTTTTAGATAATAAAAATTCAATCTTTCTTATTAATTCTATATTTTATTTTCTTTTTTGTATACACAATAATTAAAATGATTCTCGAGAAGATGATTTTGGGTTAACACATTTGTTCTACTTGTTTGTTTGGGTTAACACATTTGTTCTACTTGTTTGATCTCTTACACTTGTGAGTGTACAATTTAGATCGCAGTCAGAAGGTAGCACATGAATGGAATATTAATTAAATGTATTAATATATTGAATGAATTTAATAGTCTTTTACAAGTGGCATAATTGAGTTACATTCTTCCGACATACGTGATCGCTAGGAGAGAAACATTATAACTACTACTATAAGGTCTAGATGAATAGAAATAAGTTGAAGAATCCATATTCAAATCTATGAACAACATAGTTCTTTAAGTAGGCTAGTGCATTAACAAGAAAAACATCATTGTTTTGATAAATACGGTCAAAAAATAAAAACCATATGGTCCAAAAAAGAAACAAGTACCATAATATTCCTATGTTCGAATTGGTGCACAAGAAGATGGTCACACTGATTAAGAACTAATGTTTCAACATGAAACTTTAATCAAAAATAGAGTTCGTTTTAGAAAGTTTAGTCCATCCAAAAATTCAAAAATAAAAAATCCACTCAGGTTGGATTTATTTCACAGTTGTACAAAGTTTTGTAAAATGAGTAGCTAAAATGAGGTAAACACCAGCATGAGATCTTGTACCTTGGAGTTTTCAGATTCTTTTAAATTGCAACTTGTATTAGTATAAGTGAAGTTTTCAGTAACATCTGTTACTGTAACTTGTATTTTTATGTTTGAATTAGAAGTTGCAAGCGGTAACTAGAGTTGTCTATATTTTGAAATTTAATGTTTTACTTTAAGTCGTTATAAGAAGTATCATATTATTAGCAATATAATCAATAATAGCAAAAATACTAGTAGAAGTATCATATTCACTTGTTTCTACAACTGTAGTTCTTGCAAATCGAAACTAATTGTAACTACCGTTGCAAAATTTTCAATGGCAACCACAGCCAAAAAATGATTGCCATTGAAAATTCTAATATTTTGTATCTATTTTATTCTCTCGAATTCAATTTTGAGGATTAATATAAAAAATTAATAATTTATTATTCATATTACTCTAATCCTCCACTTTTAGTATTTTTCTAGTATTTTGTGATCTTTTTATAAGGATTTCATTTCAAACGAGAAATGTATGTATATGCACAATAATAGCCAAGGAATTAATTACCAGATTTGGCTATCAGAATTAATTACCAGATTTGGCTATCGACTGTTACCTAGTAGGGCTGTCGACAGCCAACCTAAATGAAGCACTGTAAAGTTACCCAAGAAGGATCATCAAAGCGGCTGTCGAGTCCCTTGTCTGTCGGTGAAAAATTATGGAGTCATCTATCAAAAACAAAGCAGATCCGCAAATTTAGAGTTTGAGATTCGTAACTCAACAGATCCGCGAATCTAAAGTTCGAGATTCGCGACCTAGCTACGACAGAACAGATTCTCAAATCTAAAGCTGAGATTGGCGGTGCTATCCATAGCTTCCAGGGAGAGATTTAATACAAAGTCACCCGATCTGAACAAGGAAAGTTGCCACCTCGGATCGTGGAACCAACCACCAAACGAATGTAGCGGCATTATTTCGATCGTGGGGGTAACTATCTAACGAATATGACAGCACTTCTCGAGTAGTAGGGCTAACGGTCAAACGAATGAAACGGGGACGTTACCCTAAAACCCCTATAAAAAGCGGAAAAACAGAAAGAGAAGAGATCGATCATCTTCATCTTAATCTATCCTTGGTTATCAGAAGTTCAGAGCCTTTTTACCAATGGAAAGAGTTTGTGCGGAGTGTCAACGGAGAGCAAGATCGTCCTCCATAGCTACTTCAGAACCCAGCTTTAAACAAAGAGGAATTTAATTTTTCCTCATCTTCTGTAAACGGAAAACTGTTGAAATTGTAATTGATGAGTGCCATATATTGCATATTTATAACCTCCATATTATCTATTTTTGTATATAAATAATCCTACTCAGGTATTGTTAGTATGTTTTTCAGGAATTTTATTCGTAGAAGGAGATGGCATGAAATCAAAGTTGGAGTAGGAAATCAAAATCCGAAAAGTTTCTAAAATGGGAGAGACTACGAGACCACGATGTTGTAGAAAGTCAAAGTCAAATACATTCAGGGAAATCAAACGTAGAAGACAAGAGACTTGTGTGGAAGAAATTTCAACTGATTTTCACAAAATTTAGTCGCCAAATGGCGGTAATTTCAGTCAAATAGTGGCCCAATGGTGGGACCATGCATTGAGTTTTTGTTGGTGGTTTTGTCATAATTTTTTAGTTTTTCAGTTCTGTTAGAGTTAGAGTTTAATTTCCGAAGCCTATATATTGGCCATATCCTTGTATTCTAGAGAGAATCCTGTAAGTTTTATACTCGTTTTTAATTTAATAAAATTAGGATTTTGCTGAAGGGGTGACGGCCACAATACCGTGCTCCAGAGGTAAGCAATTCTTTTAATTCTTTATTCGCTTTTTAGATAGAGTTAATTGCTTTCTAGTATAGATTTATTGCTTTGTAGATTAGATTTATTTGCTTTCATGAATAAAAATAAGATTTTGCTTACTAGAATTATGTGTAACTAATTTTCTTTAGCCCTAGGATATAGATGAAGTTAGTTTAATAGATCTAATATGCATTTATCTCATCTTCTTCCTAAAAAGAAATAAAGTTATGATTTTTTTATAAATAAATAATAGATAAAATTCACAAATCAAAATTCTTTGATAGATTATGCTTAGTTAATATTTTGATAATCTATGTTTAGATGAAGTTTGAAATTCTTATTCTTTGTTTATTTTCAGAATTATCAATAATGATTTTCCTATAAATAAATTGAAATGGATAAACTTGTAAATCTAATTTGTTTGATAAGTTATACTTAAGTTCGGTCTTGTGATAGCCTATGATTAGATTATGATTTGAAGTTTATTTCTTTTCTTTTGTTTATAAGATTTTCTATTTGATATGATTTGTTTTTAAGAAAGGTGTTATTTTTGATGGTCTATACTTGCACATCACTTGATAGGTCATACTTAGGGGTACTTGATTAAAATCAAATTATAAAGATCACCTTTTTAATATGTTACTTAACCGTGCATAATTAAAAAGATAGGAAGAAAGAGATAATTTATTGTTAGGCTATTATTCTAATGGATTCGAAATCTTAGGCTAATCTCTAGAATTTAAAACTTATCCATCCAACTTAGAATTCTTTGTTAATTCACTAGAACTAAAAAAATATTAAGAACTGCAAAACACCTGTGATCTCTGTGGGACGACTTGTATATCATTACAACTGACACTGTGCGCTTGCAGTTTATCACATCAAGTTTTTGGCGCCATTGCCGGGGATCGACGGTATTTTTCTTGCTTTTTCTAAAGTTTTACGGGTTAACAATGTGTGTTGAGTGTGCAGTGAAAAGAAATTATAGATACAGGAATACAAAAGGATCACAAGAGCCTCTGGACTAAGCAGCAAAAATAATAGAGTCAAGCTCTTTGATTTAGCCGCTATTTGGCGGCTAAACCCACCATTTAGCGGCCTATCAAGTACACTCTGAGTCCACCTTTTCTCCAGTTCTGTATTTTGGTTCCCTGGTTCTAAAAAAAAAAATCAATCTTTTTTATTTCTTTTCCATCTTTCTCCCTCTCCACCTTTTTCAAAAAAATAAAAAATATAAAAATATAAAAATATTTCAAAATCAAACTGGTTGCTATCATTATTATGATTCATATCATAATTATTATGGATAGGAAGTTCGCTAGGACTGTCATAATCAAATTCACAATACATATAATGAACCTATGAGCACTTCTTATCTACAAAATTACAATTATGAATGGATGAATAATTCTAATTTTGCATATAATCAAGAGCCATACGAAGAGAGTCCTCCATTTGATCCTTTCTTTTTGGGCTATTCATCTTCATGTTCTACATTCAATCATGAACAAGATATTCAATTGAACATGTTAGATGAAAGATTAAAAAGATTAGAAGCAAAATATGCATGTCATGAGAATTTACCTGCAACCACTTCATATCTGTCATCAAATATATATACGGATCTATCATATTCACCAACAAATTTTACTCATGATCTCGAAATGCAATCATTTGAAGAAAATAAGGAAAATTACAATTATGAGTCTTAGGAACGAAGACGTAGAATTGAGGAAAGTATAGAAAGCTTGTTAAAATGATCCTCTCAAAATTCATCCTCTAAAACTGCAGCTTGTATGGAAGATCTTCTCAAAACGATTTCTTAAACTAAACTTTTTGGAGATCAACCATCTAATAGTTTGGACATATCGGACTCTAATGAGTAACCACTTCAGTCATCTTTTGAGATATGATTCAAAATGAGTTAAATGATTTTGTGCATGATGAGTCTATAATTCAACATTGTGATCAACCTATTTTAAACCATTGTGAAAATAATTATGATGAAACTGGTGATAAAGAAAATATTTTGTTTGGTGATTTTTCTCATGATGAGCTTGCTAGTGACACATTATCATTTGATTCTTTTGATAAAAATTGTGAAGAAATTTGTAAAGAAGAATTTTTATTCCTTCATAATAACTTGACTAATGATAAGTCTACTAGTATAACATTTTCTTTTGAGAATTTTGATGATAGGTTTGAAAAGAATTTGCATGACAAGCCTATAATACTTAAAGATTGGAAAGAACTACAAAAAAAAAAAAGATTATGGTACCTAATGATCTGAAAGGGCGATCCAAAAACGAGCTCATGATTCTGCTTCATCAAACTGAGTATGTTATTTCACAAGTTGATAAAACCAAAATACTTGCTGCTATAAAAGATGCTCGTGGGTCAAATATCGACGATAAATGTACGATTTCCAACTTTAAAATTTTATTATTAAATAAAAAAGAAAAGTAGAAATAAATTAAGAAAAATCAAAAACAAGATGGAGAGATTAAATTCAAAATTGACAAAAAGGCTAAGTTCATCTATATCAAAACATAAAATGACACACTATAAGAGTGAAAGCGATCAAGAGATCGTAACTGATTTAAATTTTCTAGTAAGTGTATAATATTTATATAATAATTTTTTTTTTTTTACCACCCTTGGTTTGTGTATAAGGGCATACATGAGTTTAGGTGTGGGGGAGTGGGTTAAGATATTTTTTTGTGTTTTTCTAAGATTTTATTTTTTTTAGAGGTTTTATTTTATTTTTAAATAATTTTTGGGTTTATTTATTTTACACTTTGGATAGTTTTTAGGGTAATTAACTAAAAAAAAAAATTAAAAAAACTGAAATAAGCTGAAAAAAATAAATAAAAAAATAAAAAAATAAACAAAAAAATTTTACAACTAATTTATGTATTTTTATCAATAGATCAATTTAATTACAGATAAAGGAACAAATTTATATTTGAAATTGGATAGAAGAGTAAATTTGATGATACACTTTGAATTTTATGAAAAAAATCAAAATCCAAAAAATAAATACTGCTAACAGTAGTTTTGAGGTAAGTATACATCTATTTTTCACTTCCCAATAGTTTATCAGGTTAAGAAAAAAGATGATAACGATTGAGTAAGTTTTCTCTCTCTAAACAAAAAGGTGAGAATAAAATAATGGGGTGAGCCTGGTATTAAGGCAATAGTTTCGAGAGTAATAAAATAATGGGGTGCGCCTGGTATTAAGGCAATATTCTCAAGAGTAAAAAAAGAGTATGATTCAAGTAATCGGGTATTTTGCACCTAAGTAAGCGTGAATATTCGCATGAAAGGTAAAATATTCTTAAAAAAGTAAAAGAAAAGAGTATCAACCGAGTAATCGGGTACGTTACGCCTAAGTAAGAGTGAATATTTGCATGAAAGGTGAAATATTCTTTTAAAAAAAAGAAAAGAAAAAAAGAAAAAACAAAAGAAAAAAAGAAAAAAAGAGAAAAAATGTTATGAGAGAAGAGATGAATCATGAGTTAGAGTTGGAGTCGAAGGCCGAAATAAATTATCACATATGCACGTAGTTGTATAGGAGTCAATGAATTATTTGTTAGTGGGTATTGAAAAATAGGATTTAAATTTTTGATTAAAATGATAAGTGTATCTGATATGACGCTCGATTTGAAAATTAATAATCTAAATGCGTTCTTGAGTTTGTATATTAGTGAGATTAATTGATGAAAATATCATAAAAAAAGATTTTTCTTTCCTTTGTATAAAATTTCTATTTTTCTTGATTTTCGGTTATCCTTATTTTTTCTTTTCTTTATTCCTTAATTTATTTTCTTCTTGAATTTTATGGGTATATTCACTGCAAACCCTCACGTGACAACACTCGTCCATTAGGATAACCTAGTAGTTTAAAGGCTTGTTGCACGTGCTAAGTGCAATCGCGATTTCTGCGAAAGTGAGTTAGGATTTTTATTTTTCTTTTTAGACTTAGGTTTTGCACGAGTACTAGCAAAAGATAGATGTGGGGGTGTGATGAGAGCCATATTATTATCTATTTTTGTATATAAATAATTACTGCCATTTAGGCTTAGGCTATTTGGCACTAAAAATGTCACAAAATTTAGTCACCAAATGGCAGTAATTTCAGCCAAATAGCGGCCCAATGGTGAGCCCATGCACTGAGTTTTTGTCGGTGGTTTTGTCGTAATTTTGTAGTTTTTCAGTTCTGTTAGAATTAGAGTTTAATTTTCGAAACTTATATATTGGCCATATCCTTATATTCTAGAGAGAATCCTGTAAGTTTTGTACTTGTTTTTAATTTAACAAAATTAGGGTTTTGCTGAAGGGTGATGGCTACAATAGCATGCTCCAGAGGTAAGCCATTGCTTTTAATTCTTTATTCGGTTTTAGATAGAGTTAATTGCTTTCTAGTATAGATTTATTGCTTTCTAAATTAGATTTATTTGCTTTCATGAATAAAAATAAGATTTTGCTTACTAGAATTATGTGTAACTAATTTTCTTTAGCCCTAGGATGTACATGAAGTTAGTTTAATAGATCTAATATGGATTTATCTCATTTTCTTCATAAAAAGAAATAAAGTTATGATTTTTCTATAAATAAATAATAGATAGATTTCACAAATCATAATTATTTTATAGATTATGCTTAATTAATATTTTGATAATATATATTTAGATAAAGTTTGGAATTCTTATTCTTTGTATATTTTGAGAATTATCAATAAAGATTTTCCTATAAATAAATTGAAATGGATAAACTTGTAAATCTAATTTCTTTGATAAGTTATACTTAAGTTCGGTCTTTTGATAGCCTATGATTAGATTAGGGTTAGAAGTTTATTTCTTTTCTTTTGTTTATGAGATTTTCTATTTGATATTATTTGTTTTGAAAAAAAGTGTTATCTTTGATGGTCTATACTTACACATCACTTGATAGGTCATACTTAGGGGCACTTGATTAAAATCAAATTAAAAAAATCACCTTTTTAATATGTTACTTAACCGTGTATAATTAAAAAAATAGGAAGAAAGAGATAATTTATTGTTAGGCTATTATTCTAATGGATTTGAAATTCTAGGCTACTCTCTAGAATTTAAAACTTATCCATCCAATTTAGAATTCTTTGTTAATCCACTAGAACTAAAAAAAAAGTAAGAATTGTAAAATACCTGAGATTTCTGTAGGACAACCTGTATAGCGCTACAACCGATACTGTGCGCTTGTAGTTTATCATATCAGTAATCCTTTATTGAAATAGCTCAATAAAGAATCATTTATAATTTTATGGCTAACAGAAAATTGGCGACTCCGCTGGGGACTGCCATCACCACTGATGATCTGGTAGTAGCTCAATCCGACAACATTCCGGTTGGCAGACTGGTCAATTCACTCACCATCCAGGTTGACCAAGAAATGTATGAAGAATTTCTTTCTTCCAGCTCTAAGAGCCCTACTTCCTTATGGGGGTGCCGTAAGGTCTCCAAAGGATCAATCTCAAAGGAGACTTCAAGGGCAACAACTCAGGCGGAGGATTCAGTATACCAAATTGGTCCAAAATCCTCCTCTACACTAACATTGGGCTCTGAGCCAGTTTTGGCTAAAACTCTTGACCTCCCTAGCAAAATGGATCAGGATCCCCACTTCAATAAGAGGAAACGATCATTACCTACTCCGCAGGGAAGGAGGTTCCTCTCACTCGTACAATGAGAAGGAACCTAAGAAAAAGCAAAGCTCGTGCCCTCCGCAAAATCACACAGCAATAGAAAACTGCCAACTCGCGAAGGCCTACTGTATAAGTATGGAGGCCAAAATGTGAGATTATAGAGGATCAAGACGCAGAAGGATTTACTCGTGTTTCCTATAGGAAACGGAGTAAATCCACCAAGGTTATATATGATTACAAACACGGAATCTGTATTCGCGTCCCTCGAGTTTCAGGGAGAAAGCATGATCGTGCAATAGAAGGAGCACGTGAACCTCAGACTCGCGGAGAGCGTGCAATTGGCAAGGAGCCCATCTCAAAGGCTAAAACTATCTCACCCACTATTCCAGCTAGTGTCGGCGAAAAATTCTGGAAAAAGCAAGGTAGATCCACGAATTCAGAGACAAAAGCCCGCAACTCATTGGATCCGTGAAAAATGAGGTTCGGAAACACGTGAAAATGAGGTCCGCGAACCTAAAGATATGAGGTCCACGAATCTAAGAATATGAGGTCCGCGAATCTAAGAAAATGAGATCCGCGATCCAGGCGACGGAGCAGGTTCGCAAATCTGAAGCTAAGATTTGCGACACCACCCATAGCTTTCGGGTGGAGGAGTTTTAATACAAAGTCACCCGACCCGAACAGAAGAATTGCCACCTCGGATCGTGGGAATAACTGCCAAACGAATGTAGCGGCGTTACTTCGATCGTGGGAGCAGCTGCCTAACGAATATGGCGGCACTTCTTGAGTAGTGGGAGCTAACGGTTGAGCAAAATATGGCGGGACGTTACTCCAAGGCCCCTATAAAAGGCGGGAAGCGACAAAGAGATAGGGGAGTAAAGAGACAGAGACAGACGTCTTCTTCCAGAAATTACCCCTTGTGATCAAAAGAAAGGAGCCATTTTTCTTTCCTTTAGCCAACTGAGAGAGATTGTACGGAGTGTCAACGGAGAGCAGGATCGTCCTCCATAGCTACCTAAAACCCTTCCTTAAATAAAGAGGAAAAACTATCTTCCCCATCTTCTATAAACGGGAAACTGTTAGACTATAATCTCTTATTGAAAATACTTCAATATAAAAAGTGTGCAACTTTCATGGTGAAGAGAAGATTGGCGACTCCGCTGGGGACTACCATCACCTCCGGTGACTTGGTGGTAACTCAATCCGACAACATTCCAGTTGGTAGTATGGTCGATTCGCTCACCATTTCCGTCGACCAGCAAAGGTATGAAGAATTTCTTTTTTCAGGCTCCAAGAGCCCTACTTCCCTAAGGGGATACTATAATATCTCTAAGGGGTCGATTCCCAAGGAGATGGCAATAGCCCAGTTGAGGGAATCAACGGACCAAGATAGTCCGAAGTCCCCTTCCTCAACAACAGGCTCCCTGCCGATTCCGGCAAAGACTCTTGATCTCTCCAACAAAGTGGACTAAAGTCCCCAAGGGGAAGCGACCTCCATCTGCTCTGCAAAGCTGTCATGCAGAGAAAGAGGTTCCTCTCACTCGTACAATGAGGAGGAACCTAAGGAGAAGCAAAGCTCGTGACCTTCATAGGAACGCGCAAAAGGAAATTGCCAACTCATCTTGGCAGAAACCCACGATCCAAACATGGAAGCCTAAGGGTGTGGCTGATCAAAAGGCAGACGAGTTCGCTCACATTCCCTACAGAAAGAAGAATGAACCCGTCAAAGTTGTCCATTATCAACGCGGAGCATACATTCGCGTCCCGAGGGGAAAGTCTGAAGAAATTCGCAAAACTCAAATTCGCAGAAGGTGTATGCCTATCCGCGGGCTATCTCTCACAAATGAGCCTACCACAGAAGGTTCCAGTGTGAGAGATCTTAGGGAACTTCTAAACAGAAGAAAAGAAAAATCCCATGTATCTCAATGCCACTGTGAACGACTGATCAATGCAGTACTGTCTCACTGTTATTGCTCAATTCATGCCTGATCCTCGGTGTTTTGTCGATTATCATCTCCATCAACATCGTCGTCTTAATAGGCAAAAATAAGACAACGCGGGCTCGAGTTTTCTGAGCCGGAATACCCCGCGATGACCTCCAACATGATAAGCGTTGGAGAAAAGGAGAAGAAAAAGAAGGCAAAGAAAACCTCCGAAGAAGAAGCCTCTGACCCCGAGCTTTCTTCAAGTTCGAAGGACCCATCCAACAAAGAACGAGGAGTTTTTCGGTGCACTCGACTCATGAGTAAGAAGATGCTGAAGTTGTCAGAGTCTAAACGCCAAGAGGAGGCTGGAAAAGTTAATGATCCAAACTATTGTGTCTACCATAGGATCATTAACCACCCCACCCAAAACTGCTACATCCTTAAAGACAAAATTCAAGCCTTAGTGGACGCTAATGTCATCAAGCTTCAAGAGCACCAGAAGAAGGTGACTGCAAATATGGTGACCGTCAAGTTCGGCAAAGCGCCCCACTGGATAGAGTCAACAGTTCAAGATGGAGTGCAGCCCATTCATAAAGGCACGATGCAAGTCGTAAATTTTGATCCACACCAACAGCAAAATAAAGGACTATTCCCCTTTGAAACTGATAGGGGGGAGATATTATGGGTACATCCTGATCTCTTAAATGATGAACAATGGAGTTCCAGTTCATCCGGGAAGAAGCGAAGAGAGAGAATCTTCACCTCTAATATCATTTCCGTAATTCTCGAAGATGATGAGATCATTCCTGCCCTGACCGATTCGGAAAAAGAAATCGGAAACTCCTTGGTCGCCGATGCAGACCCTCCCTCCGCGGGGACCCGTTCGGGAAAAGATTACTTAAAGAATTACGGCCAAACAAAGAGTTCTCAACCATCTCCAGAGGAAGTCAAGCAAAAAGAGCTGAAGTTTGACAAAACTCTAAGGAAGAAGGGAAATGAACTCACGGAAGACTCGCGGAAATCATTCCAGTTCGACATCCAAACATAGTTGGCCAATATCCCTGCAAGGATAATCTTGTACGAGCTCCTGAAGCTCTCCAAATCTACTAGGGAAGTTTTAAGAGAAGCTCTGCAAGATTCGAAAGTGTTCTTGGCGCAAATACCAGAGATAATCCAAGAAGGAGAGTCCCTTTGCGCGACATGTCACCAGATATCTGGTAAAAACATTCCTTGCGTCACCTTCTCTCCGGAGGATATGCAAGTCAGGAGTAATAAGCATCATCGCCCTTTGTATTATAAGCGATATATAGGATCTACGAAGATTGATGTATTCAAGTTGATCCAGGCTCGGCCTTGAGCATCATGCCGCGAAAAATGCTGCGACATTTGGGAGTGCCGATGAACAGATTAGTCGCAACCAACACTACTAATTTCGGGTTCAATGCTAATGGTAGTAGAACCCTAGGAAAGATAAAGCTCAAGTGTCAAATCGGCGACCTGAAGACGGAAGTCACGTGTTATGTGATAGACGCAGACACGTCATACAATCTGCTACTGGAGAGGCCCTGGATCCATAGCAATCTAATTGTGCCCTCTCGTTACACCAATGCGTGAAGTATATCGACGAAGACGTGAATGTAAAGACGCACATTGCGGAAAAACAACCTTTCAAAGGAGTTGAAAATTACTTTACTAATGCGTTACTGTATCAAGATGCGTTTGGCGTCGCAGATCAGCCCGTTCAAGATGACTCTGATAGTGGCGAAGAAGCTGATACAGAATCAGGATCCGAAGATTCGGAATCCGAGGATGTAATTTGGGATGGTGAGCCCATTGTGATAAGCCTCGAAGGCCTTGATGTAAATAACGCCGTTCACTCCGATGGTGAATGGGTAATAAATGAAAAGCTGGAATTTGCTTATTCTTCTGGTATTGATTCTGAGCCCTCAAGCACTAGTACAGATGCATTTAGCGACTGTGTAAAAGAGATATATTCTCTGACTTCCTTCCAAGTACCTATCCGATCATCCTTATATGAATTAAGTGATGACGTTGAGAGTGCTGACCAAGCTGTTTTTAAGGTCCCTCCTAAAAACGGAACCCAAAAGACCATAATATTTGGAAAAGCAAGTTACGGGAACACTGAGGAAGAACAGGGAAAATCCGAGTTCTTCTATTATGATGAAAATTCCCGTGGAATAATAAAGAAAATGGGATACAATCTGGCCGAAGGCAGGGGGTTGAATTTCGGAAAAGGAAGGAAGACAAATCTTCAACCTTTTGTCCCCGATGGGAAGATGTCAGACTATTACCAGAAAACCGGCAGGATTTGGGTTGCGTCAGCACTTCCGAGGCCTCCTTAAGCGATAAGGCTGAAGAAAGACATTACGACCATGCTGGGATTCAGATGTCAGCACAGGCGCGATTTTCCACGAGGTATCCGCGAACATGGCTTCCGCGATCCGCGAAGACGAAGATTGGAGGGAAACCTCACCAGTAAGAGATGACCCGTGGGGCAAGCATCTCAATATGAAGTGGGAGATCCAGTTTGAACAGCGAGATCCCCCAACTGAAGATAAAGTGATTCAAATCAATATGGGAGATGAAAAGAATCCTAAACCCATATTTATAAGTGAGAATCTATCCTCTGAAGAAAGGGAGGAATTGGTATCCCTCGTCCGCAAATACATTGATATTTTCGCTTGGAGTTATGAAGAGATGTCAGGGTTGGATCCAAGCGAGGCGGTTCACAAATTGAAGATCCGGCCATAAGCTAAGCCAGTAAAGCAACAACAACGAAAGTTTCGCCCAGAAATCATAGAAGCTATAGAAGCTGAAATAAAAAAAATTGATCGCCTCAGGCTTTATTCGCGAGGAACAGCACCCAAATGTGTTGCAAATATAGTTCCCGTAACTAAGAAAAATGGAAAAATCCGAGTCTGTATAGACTTTAGGGATTTGAATGAGGCTTGCCCCACAGACGAATTCCCACTACCCATCACTGATATCATGATAGATAACACTTGTGGGTATGAGCGCATGACGTTCATGGATGGATTTTCGGGATACAATCAAATAAAGATGTATCCCGATGACGAGAAACATACATCCTTCAGGACGCCACTAGGAGTATACTGCTATACAGTCATGCCCTTTGGCCTAAAAAACGCAGGTGCTACGTACCAACGCGCCATGCATGCAATTTTCCAAGAGCACCTCCGGAGAACAGTGGAGTGCTACGTAGATGACCTAGCAATTAAGAGCAGAAATAAAGAAGATCACTTGAAAGATTTGAAAACAGTGTTTGACCTCATAAGGAATCACCAACTCAAGATGAATCCAGCCAAGTCTTTCCTGGGGGTCTCTAGTGGGAAATTCCTTGGCTTTGTCGTAACTTCGAAGGGAATACATCTTGATCCAAATAAAGTCAAAGCTATCCAAGACATGCTATCTCCCCGTAACCTCAAAGAGTTAAGAGGATTACAAGGCATACTGGCGTACATTCGCAGATTTATATCAAATTTATCTGGTAAATATCAACCTTTCACCATATTGATGAGGAAACGAGTGACGTTCATCTGGGATGACGCGTGCCAAAAAGCTTTTGAAGAGATCAAACAATATCTCACGAAGCCACCAGTTCTCATGCCCCCAATCTTGGGAAGGCCCTTCCAGTTATATGTAAGGGCTATGGATCATTCATTGGGCACTTTGCTAGCACAGAAGAATGAGTCTGGACACGAGCAAGCCATTTACTACCTCAGCAAAATGATGATCGGGGCGGAACATCGGTATAATCCCGTGGAAAAAGAATGTCTACAATTGGTGTTCGCAATACAAAAAATGCGACACTACTTAGTTGGACAAACTATTCACGTTGTATCGACAGTTAACCCTCTGAGAATATTAATGACCAAACCCGGATCATTAAACTCAAGACTATCCAATTGGGCCATTTTGCTATCACAATATGATATGAACTTCGTCCCACAGAAGGCTATCAAAGGACAGGCCGTGGCCGACTTCTTGGCCGAACATCCAGTCCCGGCGTCCTCAAGGTTATATGAACAAATCCTAGAAGAGTTGGAAGAGCGGGATTTAGTTCCAGAGAAGGAAGGTTTGAGAAGATCTCCCGAATCAAATACAGTTTCGAAAGGCGTATGGCAACTCTTCTTTGATGGTGCCTCCCGAATGGGATCCAAAGGAAAGACGACAGCGGGGGTGGGAGTTGTCCTCGCTCTCCACACAACCACATCATTCCTCAAGCTTACTCATTGACAAGTTTGTGCTCCAACAATGTCGCGGAATACAACGCCCTCCTCATTGGCTTAAGAATAGCCAGACAACTGGGGGTCGAATATTTGGAGGCGTATGGAGACTCTCAACTCGTTGTCAATCAAATAAAAGGGATGTACAAAGTCAAACATGAAGACCTTCTGCCGTATTTTCATGCAGTGATCAAGATCGCTAACGGTTTCACCAGTTTCTATATCATCCACATAAAGCGCCACCTCAATAGTTATGCAGACTCGCTACCTTCCTTGGCTGCTACATTAGCCTTGCCCAAGCATGCTAAAAGGCAAATTATGGGAAGCAGCAAGGAGTTATTCTGCTCAAAGGGTGGGCTCAAAGAGCAAGCGAAGAAGCCACAAGAAAATGAAGCTGACGCTTCTGCATCTAGCCTAAAGCCAAGGGATTGGCATTTTCCTTATATAGACTATGTCCTTTACGGGATATTACCTGAAAGTCCAAAAGAAGCCAAAGCCATTCAGAGAAGGGCTATCCAGTTTTACTACAACGCGGAGCTCTAGATGTTGTATAGAAAATCCTACAACGGAGTTCTACTTCGCTGTCTTTCCAACCGCGAAGCTCAAAAAGTACTCGAAGAAGCTCATGCTGGCATCTGCGGGGCACATCAGCCAGGACCGAAACTCTGGAATAGAATTCGAAGGATGGGTTATTGTTGGCCTAAGATGATGATAGAAGCAGTCAACTATGCCAAGAAATGTAGAGCATGCCAAATACATGCAGACTTTATACATCAAGCTCCAGAATACCTCCACCCGACGGCTACATCATGGCCGTTTGAGCAATGGGGTATGGACATCATAGGGCCAATCTCTCCGCCATCAACGACATGGCATTGGTTCATTTTGTTCATAACTGATTACTTTTCAAAATGGACTGAGGCCATCTCCCTGACCAAAGTAAAGTCATCGGATGTTATCAAGTTTATTAAACACCATGTGCTTTATCGCTTCGGGGTGCCTAGAAGAATAATTCACGACAACGGACCTCAGTTCGTAAGCCAAGTGTACTCTAGATTCTGCAACAAATACAGGATTGAAGATGTGGCTTCATCACCATACTATCCTGCAGCTAATGGTCTAGCAGAAGCCTTTAATAAGACCATTATAAAGCTTCTTAAGAAGTTTGTGTCATCCAATCAACGGGACTGGGATGAAAAGCTCGAAGAGAGTTTGTGGGCAAACCGAACCACAGTCCGAACTCCCACCAAGGCCACTCCGTTCTCTCTGGTATATGGATCAGAAGCAGTCTTACCTTTGGAGATCCAAATCCCTTCATTACGAGTCACGTTAACAATAAGGATGACAGAAGAAGAAAAGCATCAGCAAAGACTCCAAGAGTTAGAAGTTTTGGATGATAAACGCTTAGAAGCTCAACAGAGTATCGAGCTATACCAAGCGCGGATCTCCAGAACCTTTAACAAAAAGGCTAAACAAAGGGCTTTTTAAGAAAGGTGATCTGGTCCTGTCAGTTAGAAGACCAATCATAACAAGCCGAAGCCTAGAGGAAAGTTCCAGCCAAAATGGGAGGGACACTTCATCATAGATACAGTCTACTCCAATGGGGCGTATCGGCTGACAAAACCTAATGGTGACAAGATCCTAATGCCAATCAACGGCAAGTTCATGAAAAAATATTATCCTTAGCGAAATTGTAGAACACTAGTTACAATATGGCCTGGGCAATTCCATGTTAGTTACGAACGAATAGTTTCTCTGTAATCAGAACTTCGTCAATGAAAGTTCTCGGTTCCGGACTAAAAAAAAGCCTTTAGTTTGCGAACCAGATTTTCCTTTTACCAAAATTTGCCAAGTTAAAAATTACCTCTGGCGAACCAGATATTCTTTTTTCTATCAAATTTGCCAAGTTAAATATGATCTCTGGCGAACCAGATTTTCCTTTTACCAAAATTTGCCGAGTTAAAAATTACCTCTGGCGAACCAGATATTCTTTATTCTATCAAATTTGCCAAGTTAAATATTACCTCTGGCGAACAAGATTTTCCTTTCATCGAAATTTGCCAAGTTAAAAATTATCTCTGGCAAACCAGATTTTCCTGTTCATCAGATTTGCCAAGTCAATAACACATTAGGCGAATCTAGTTCTTTCATTCATAGTAACCTTGGGTACTTAAAACTTGTGATTCATTTCGAAATTATCAAGTTAACAGTTATCTCTGATAATCAACATCAGAATCATCTTTCAGGTACTATCAAGTACGAAGAAAGAAAAGAACTCCTTTATTCATCATCAGAACAAAATTACAGAGAATTCTCTAAGTGTTATACAGCCAATAAGAGTACATACAAATCCAAAAAAAACGGAGAAAACTTGCTTCTGTAACCGCCTCTTTCGGCATGGTTCAGATCACAAAGTTTGCTTCTGCAGGGCCTTCCTCTGGAATAACAGACTTGCTTCTGTAACCGCCTCTTTCGGCATGGTTCAGATCAAAAAAGTTTGCTCCATGGCCTCCACTTCCAATTTGCTCTTGTAGCCTCCTTTTTTTTAAGGATGGCTTAAAAAGCATAATCTTGTTTCTTCTTGCTGACCACAGTCAGGGACCTCCTGGTTGATTCTCCCAGGGATGATGCCAGTGAATTGATTAGTTCAAAACTGGGCATACCGAACGCAAATCCTAGCTATATAGCTGACGGGTTGCGCAAATTCAAGGTCCTGGTCATTAGTACCCCAACTTTGTGGGATACTAGGAAAGAAGAAAAACAATGCCATAGACCCGAAATCTTTTCTCTCATGTAAAATACATGAGACCTTCCAAGCCCCTTGAAGCATTGGAAGCAATTATGAGCCCATCGGGTCTGGGCCATTGTTAAGGAGAATGACTAAGGTTATCTCCTGCAGCCAAAACAAATCCTGGTAAAAAGGAAGAAAATTAAGGAAGAGGAGGGTATGAATCAAAAGAAGAGGTATACCTTAATTACGAAAAATGACTACGGCCAGAAGGACCTCGCCAGTGAGACACCCCGCTAGATTGATGCAGTCTGGAGGTCTTGTGACGTGCCAACTTTTGTCCATCACTTCAGTTGAAGAAGAAAACATAGCCGCGCTGGTGGATCTACTATAAAAGAGAGAAATAAAAGAGAGTCAAGAAGAAATTTTCTCACAACTGAATAATCCTTCATCGAAGAGAGCATGTGTCTTATATAGGCGAGTCGCTAACCGTGATCTCCAGTTTGGAAGAGATAAGACCGAGATCTTCGGTCAAGATTTTCAGTTCAGATCTCAACAGAATTTATTGTTGTTGCATGGAATGCTTAGATATTACAACCCGGAGATCTCCTCATTAATAAGAGGCATGCAACGCTTGGAATTCTATGCCCAAACGGCTGCATCACATGGCTCGCAAAAGTCTCTACAAATTCTGAAGAATCTGCAATCTATTCCATGAGCTTCCAGATGAAACATCGCGGACTAGTGTCCCAGAACCTGGGTCGCGGTTTAGATAATGTAAATCCGCGAAACCTTAAAATTCACGTGACTTAAGAAAGTCACGTAGCAGATATACAGATACCAGAGTTTTACGATGGTTCGCAAACTTCAGACAAAAGATAGCAAGTGCAAATATCTGAAGAATGACTGCAGAATTATACCTCGGAAGGCCAAAACGAGGTTCTCCATAAACAACAAGGAAACTATTACAAAAAAATGGGGAATCTAAAACAGTATACACAATAGCTGTACAATTCAATGGTTCAAAAGGGCCTTTATTTTCTCCTCCGCATCATCAATGTCTTGCTGAAGGTTTTCATAAGCTTGAATAGCAGCCTGACGACGTAATTCCTCATCACTAGCGATAACACTCTGCGCTGCAGCAGCCTTCAGTGTAGCCAATTCAGCCTGTGCCGCCTGGAGGTCTCTGGTTGTATTGTCCTACTTACGCGATAAATCGACGAGGTTCCTCATTGACTCATCGTGCTCCTTGGTAATTTTGGCCAAGAAAGCTTGAGCCTTGGCGATGGTCTGTTGAGCCTTAGTAATAGCTTGGTCATGACTCTTGACAATCGAAGCAGTGGCTTCCACTTGAAGAACCAGAGATTCGCGATTTGATTGACATTGCTCTAAAGAGGCCTTGCAAATAGTTGCCTTCTCTTGAATTTCCTTCTGAGACTTAAGTTGTTCCTCTTTCAACTTTTGGAAAATGATCTCCACTGTCTCAGATTTATCAGCACTTTTGGCTTTCTACAGAGATTCGGCATGCCTTTGAAGCTGAGCTATCATAAGCCTAAAAGGAGCAGCTCTATCTTTCCCACCAATGCTAATGATTCCAGTTAGGTAAATATTGAGAATATTGGCGATTGAAGCAAAGGGAACCCCCTTTAGTATTTTATCAATACAGCAGTCCAGAAAGTGAAGGAAAGTCTTCACGGTGTCTTTCAGCAAATCACTCTCAAGCATGTCAATCTCTGCATGAGAAGGAGTAACACTGGATAAGGCAGAAGCAGATTGATCCGCAGCGGGAGGAATAGCACCGCTAGGGATTTATGCAGAGCTACCAATCACAGTCTCCTGAACTGCAGCAACAATTGGAGTGGCTGTGGCCAAAACCATAGACGTTGCAGCTTCAGGAATCACTGCCTCTGAAGTATCAATCACAGAAGCAGAAGCAACTTCAGTCGCTCCGCCAGTGTCAATCCCTGCGATGGTAATATCTGGTGAAGCCACCTTCGCGCTCATGCACTCTAAGCCCAGAGTCAAAACTGGAGCTAGCAAGAAGAAGAAAATTGGCAGTTAAGTATTACAATATCATTTGATAAAATAACATGATTACTGAAGAAAAGAGATCAAGACCTGAGGGTTGGACGCTGGATTCCCCGAGTCCATACACCTCAGGACCAAATACTTCGGGCCCGTATACTTCAGTTCGAATCTCCTCACTCAAAAAGACATATTTACTGTGATCTGAAGGAGGAGTAGAGGATCGAAAACTATCACTGCTGGCGTCATCATCATCGCCCCATTCCTCTTGATCTTCAGAGAGAGGTGCCGCTTTTGGAAGATCTGATGCGCGAGTCTCCCCAATAACTTGCACTTCGTCATCTGCAGTGCACTGAGCAGCAGGAGCTACAGAATCCTCTCGTAAAGCCGAAGAAGCATCGACTTCAACATTGGCTTGGCCAATGGGAGAAACAGAATCCTTTTGAATCATGGGAACATGGTCATTGCATAGAACATGCCCTTGACTCCGACGCTTCTTAAAAGAACGGAGGGTTAAAGATGAGTCATCTTCATCCTCCTCGAGTTCTTCAACAAGGGACCCAGAAACCGGAAAGGACGTTGCAGAGCCAGTCCCAGATGGGGCGCTCTGCAGATTAATCCCCTGCGAAATATTAGGCAAGTCGCTAAGACGTCTTAGCCTCTCTCACTTATGTGAAGACTTCTCAGGAGAAGACTGCGGTGGAGGAGAAGTCTTCCTCGACGACGGATCAGGAGAAGCATCAAGGGAGGCAACCTGAACCGGTGCATCAATGTCCTCTCCTTTTTGTTCCGATTCTCCCGTCCTGCCACCTTTGTGCTGCCAGGCCTCTTTTTCTGGGCATACCAGGATCTGATCTTCCACAGACTGGTGTGATGTATATTGAAATTCTGCGGAGGAGAATTGGCATCCGCGAACCATTTACAGAAGCCGAAGCTCATACTTGAGTTCGGGATCTTGAGCGGAAGATCAAATCTGGCAAGAGTTCCACCTGCGATGAAGTGAAACCAAGCTCGGGCTCCCTCAAGAACATTCCCAACAAAGCTTAACTCTCTATTGGGGTTGCCAATGTAAAGCTGATCATACTTAAACTGTCGGGCAAAATGCCTTGGGTAGTAAGGTTCTATATAGCAGAGATTTCCTAAGCAGAGGACCAAATGTTCTGGGCGGATGTTTACAACCACCAGAAACATCCTGAGGATAGGGTGGTAAAGTTATCAGCGCCAGCAATGTCCGCAAATTATTCCCCGTATCCAACATTTGGGAAGTATGGGAAATATCTGAACAGCTCAAAAGCTGAGAAATGACGAAGGGTTTTGCGGATCGCGGCCATGTAACCTCCCTTCCACTGTGACCTCTCATAGTGCTGCACTTTGGGAGCACTTAAGTCAATCTTCGAGTCTGCAGGACTCATCAAAGAAGGGCAATGTAGAACTAGCCAAGCCATCAAATAAGTATAGGGAAGTTCTACACGCAGATTAGAAGTCCTGATGACAGGATCTCCTTTCTTCTTCTGCTCCTTCTTCACATTGCAGAATTTATCAGATAGTCTTCTTAAACCGCTTTGGATACTGCATACCATAGCAGGCAACAAACTGAGCCGCCTACCCAACGCCAGTAGAACGGCTGAATATACGGCCTCAATAGGTATGTTTTCCTGTGAAGGAATAACAAACTTCTTCAGCCAAACCAATAAATAACCCGCCAAGAAGGCAGGGCCAGATAAAGTTGAAGAGCCTGATAATGGAAACTCTCGAAGGACGTCCCAACTTTGAAAACGTCCTCGTCAGCTTCGGCGACATAAGCGTCTGTCCCGAAGCTTGCAATTCTTTTCTCAACCTCCTTTTCAGAAACTAGAGGAAGGCGAATGAAGCTCGGATTACTCCTGGAAAAGTTAGGCAGGAGGTATTGCAGCCACTTATTTGGCTTCAAACTATGGGTGCCCGATATGTGGGTGCATATGTGATAATGGCAGAGCAGTTCCCAGTAGGTGTCATAAGCTAAAAGATCCTGAGTCTTCAGCAGATGGAGTTCTTCTCCGGTCGGAACGTACTCTTCGTATGGGATGTCTCCTATGGGCAAGCCCGAGCCTCGTGCATCTCATGGAGGGCGAAACCCAATTCGCCTCGAGGACAAAAGATTGTACAAGTATCAGGATTGTACAATTCTAATAAAGCAAAGAAATGAAATCTGCTTGCGGGAATGCCATGCTGAACGGCCCTAATGGCGCGATACAGCCCCGCATGATGAAGCTGATCTCTAAAGGATCCCAGAAAGAAGTCGGTTAAGACCGCCCACTCTCCTTTCGAGGAGCAGTGAACCCAGCCCGGGGGACGAAATTTCTGAACAGGAAATTCTCCTTGCGCATTAGTCAAACGATGCAGGAAAGTTTGTGCAATTATAGAAACCTCACCTCTGGGGTGATCGTGTTTAAGCAATCTCGGTAGTAATCCGCAAAAGCTCTTCCCAGTACCATGAGGAAAAATACCTTGAGGAGTGAAACCCCCAACAAGACACCGTCCTGTGGCCTGTTTATGTGCCAGTCCATTCGCCTGGGCACAGAAAGGGACTGAAAGAATAAGAATGGATAAGATCTTTCCATGTTAGGAAGAAACAAGTGACGACCTTCAACTTGGCGAAGCCACTTATAATCGCCATCTTCCAAGCCACTGTCGGGCATTGAAATATGGTCCCCAAACAAGAAGACAGGCTTGAGCAACGGAGACCGATTTTCTCCTTCAAAGGAGGCATTAGTCATCAACTCTCGCAATGTTGAATGAGAAGGGTGGAGAATCTTGTCTGCTTTCTCTTGGTCATCCGAAGCTGTATAGTGGGCAAATGCATGACCAAATCTGAACTCTTTCTTCCCATCATTGCCATCAGAATATCCGAGATAATGATCCTTTAACCAAGGATTCAAGGGGTAATCAACTGCAAAAGACATGCAGATTCAGAGACAAAAAAAAACAAGAAAATAGACTGCCTTCCTAATTTTTTTTACTTACCTCCGATCAAGAGTTCCTGCCGAACCACTATCGAACTAGAAGTTGCTCGAGGATCTTGACGACCACTAGCAACAGCATCGGAAGAAGAAGCTTTCTTCGGTATCTTTTGCAGAGGGAGAAAATCCTTCGCATAGAGAATCAAAAGCTATTGGAGCTTGAAGACGAGGAGTCTGAGGAGTCCAAACGAAAAAAATCAGATTTTAAATTTCTTGAGATAAGGGCAACCTCTCTCGTAAAGTGGAGGTTATATAGCCGATGATTTGATGGCCGGGATCTCTGGACAGGCGTGATATCTGGCTCGAATCTCGTGAATACTTTTTTATTTAATGCAGCTCAGAGAAATGTCTCAATTTTGATGCCGCAGGAAAAACAACCGCCTACCAGCTTTCCCGCAAAAAGTTCGCAACCCTAATACAAGGTCGGTTTCTCCTAAAAAAAAAAAGCGAAGTTCGCGACCCTAATACAGAGCCGCTTTCTTCTCACAAAACGAAGGCTCGCGTCCCTAATACAGAGACGTGTTTCTTCCGAAGACAATTTACGACCCTAATACAGAGTCATTTCCTACTCCAAGATGAAGGCTCGCGTCCCTAATACAGAGACGTGTTCCTTTCGAAAATAGTAAGCGACCCTATTACAGAGTCGTCTTCTACTCAAAGATGAAGAAGTCGCGTCCCTAATACAGAGACGTGTTCCTTCCAAAACAGGAGTTCGCGACCGTAATACAGAGTCGCCTCCTACTCAAAGATGAAGAAGTCGCACCCCTAATACAGAGACGTGTCTCTTCAAGAGCAAGAAGCAGTAGTGGTGCTAATACAGAGTCACAGACTTCAAACAAATGCAACGGAAATTCTAATACAGAAGATTATATCCAAAGCATTATGAAACTCTTCAAAGAATCATGAGAGTTTTGAAAACTTTGGAGGGGATTTTGTCGGTGAAAAATTCTGGAAAAACCAAGGCAGATCCACGAATTCAGAGACAGAAGCCCGTAACTCATCGGATCCGTGAAAAATGAGGTTCGGAAACCCGTGAAAATGAGGTCCGCAAACCTAAAGATATGAGGTCCACGAATCTAAGAAAATGAGGTCCTCGATCCAGGCGACGGAGCAGGTTTGCAAATCTGAAGCTAAGATTTGAGACACTACCCATAGCTTTCGGGTGGAGGGGTTTTAATACAAAGTCACCCGACCCGAACATAAGAATTGCCACATCGGATCATGGGAATAACTGTCAAACAAATGTAGCGGCGTTACTTCGATCGTGGGAGCAACTGCCTAACATATATGGCGGCACTTCTCGAGTAGTGGGAGCTAACGGTCGAGCAAAATATGGCGGGACGTTACTCCAAGGCCCCTATAAAAGGCGAGAAGCGACAAAGAGATAGGGGAATAAAGAGACAGAGACAGACGTTTTCTTCCAGAAATTACCCCTTATGATCAAGAGAAAGGAGCCATTTTTCTTTCCTTTAGCCAACTGAGAGAGATTGTACGGAGTGTCAACGGAGAGCAGGATCGTCCTCCATAGCTACCTAGAAACCCAGCCTTAAACAAAGAGGAAAAGCTATCTTCCTCATCTTCTGTAAACGGAAAACCGTTAGATTGTAATCTCTTATTGAAAATACTTCAATATAAAGAGCGTGCAACTTTCATGGCGAACAGCTAGGATGAGACTTTCTTTGAGAGCCTTCGACGAAACAGGAACTCCTATCCCCGATGAAACAGGAACTCCTGTCCCAAGGCTATCTTTCAAAGATAATGTCATCACCAAGAGTTCCAATGCAAGAGATTTTCGGGAACTTCTAAACAGAAAGAGAGAAGAATCCCAAGCATCTCACTGCTATTGTGAACGGCTGATCAATGCAGTGCTATTACACTGTCATTGTTCAACCCATACTAGGTAGTCTATTTTCCATCGACTATCAATATCATCAACATCCTCATCCCAACCGTAAAAAAGGAGATGACGAAACAGGCTCGAATTCTATGAGCCCGAATACCTCGAAGTGTCATCCAACATGATAAGTTTCGGGGAAAAGAAGAAGAAAAAGAAGACGAAGAAGGTTTTCGAGGGAGATGCTTTCGACTCAGAGCACTCTTCAGGCCTGAAGAACATGCTCAATGAAGAGCGAGGAGTTTTCCAAAATACTCTACTCAAAAGTAGAGTGGAAATCCCAATGAATTATAGACAAATGGCTAGAGTCTCCTCTGATGAGGAAGACACGACCAAATCTATTATGGCCGAGTCGCAAACATCCGATTCATTCCTGGAAGACTCCGCCTCTGCCTATATGGCCCAGAACAGTACCCCAGAGAAATTCATGAGGAGAATGGACGAACAAGATAAGAGTATCTAATAACAGTAGAATGCTATCAGCGAGATTAAAGACATACTGCATATTTTGCTGGAATTGGAAAAGACAAGATTGAAGAATGCATTTTCAGAGACGCCACCCCATGACCCAAAAACTGACAAGGAAAAGAGGGCGGAAGAAGAAGGCCACACTCTTCATGCGAATGAAGAAGAAGAAGAGCATCATGAAGATGATGACAATCGCTCCACACATCAGGAAGGAAACGCGAATGCCATCTGGATTGAGAGTTTCCAAAATTAATTGAATGCCCTCATGCATAAGAGTGATTTGCAAGAGTTGGGTGTTGTAAGGCCATACCCAATAGAATGGGAAAGCATGCCATTCCCTGAATGCTACAAGCCATTGAAGCTCAAATCATTCAATGGTAAAGGGTCACCGAATCAGCACCTTTACTATTTCAAGTTGCAAATCGAGCATTTAGCTAGAAACGACCCCATCATTACGCGAGTATTTGCTAGTACTTTGACAGGACTTGCATTTGAATGGTTCTGAAGGCTAGAACCGGGAACCATCAATTCATGGATATAGAAAAAGCCTTCCTGAGCAGGTTTTATGAAGACGATATGGAAGTGTCAATGCCGGTGCTTCTAGCCACTAAACAGAAGAAGGGGGAGTCAGCCCAGGACTTTATTAAAAGGTTCCGGAATGATTATCTCAGATGTCCACATGGGATGCCAGAGAAGATCTTGGTAGAAACTTGTCAACATAATCTCTCGACTAAAATTCTAGCCAGGATGGGAGTTGTGAAATCCTCGACCTGGAAGGATCTCGCTCTACAAGCTGAAGAGACTGAAGAAATAGTACAAAGGCTTGAAGAAGGAGGTGAGGAGAAGCAAAGGCAAAATAACGACAACAATCATAGGCCTCGATCTAGAGGATATAAGGGGAAGAAAATAATGGTGACTGATACTCCACAGCCCACAAAGACTTCTCCAAAACTCCCTCCTCAGTCGTGTATGCCTCAAAAGCAATATTCTTTAAAAGACGAGCATACGAAACCATATTTAAACTCCTCATGACTAAGAAGATGCTAAAGCTGTCAGAGTCCAAACGTCCTGAAGAAGTAGGAAGAATTAATGATCCTAATTATTGTGTCTACCATAGGATTATTAATCACCCTACTCAGAACTTTTATATTGTCAAGGACAAAATTCAAATTTTAGTGGACGCCAAGGTCATCAAGCTTCAAGAACACCAGAAAAAGGTAACCGCGAATATGGTAACTTTCAAGTTCGGCAAAGCACCTGATTGGATAGAGTCAACAGTTCAAGATGGAGTGCAACCCATTCCTAGAGGCACGATGCAGATCATGAATTTCGATCCACATCAACAACAGATGAAATAATTATCCCCCTTCGAAACTAATAGAGGGGAGATAATGTGGGTACATCCATATCATCTTAATGATAAACAATAGACTTCCAATTCATCTAGAAGGAAGCAAAAAGGGAAGATCCTTACTTCTAATAACATCTCCATAATTCTTGAAGATGACAAGAGAATTCCTACTCTAACATATTCGGAAGAAGAAATCGAAGACTTTCTAGTGGCTGACGCGGATCAACCTCCCTCTGGGATTCGCTCGGGAAAAGACTACTTGAAGAATTATGGACAGGCCGCGGAATCTCGGCCACTTTCAGAGAAGATCAAACAAAAAGAGTTTAAGTTTGACAAAGCTCTGAAGAAAAAAGGGAAAGAGCTTGCGAAAGATTCATAGAAGTCATTTCAATGCGACATCTTAGAGTAGTTAGCCAACATTCCCGCGAGAATCACCTTGTACGAGCTCCTGAAACTTTCTAAATCAACTAGAGAAGTTTTGAGAGAAGCTCTATAAGATTCAAAAGTATTCCTAACACAGATATCATAAACAGTTGAGAAAGAAGAACCTTTCTGCGCGACATGTCACCAGACCTCTGGTAAAAACATCCCTTGCATCACTTTCTCACCGGAAGACATGCAAGTTAGAAGCAATAAGCATCACCGCCCTTTGTATTACGAAGGATACATAGGGTCAGCGGAAATCGGTCACATTCAAGTTGATCCAGGCTTAGCCTTAAGCACCATGCCACGGAGGATGCTACGGTACCTTGGAGTCCCGATGAATAGGTTAGCAGCAACTAGTACTGCTATCTTCGGATTCAATGCCAATAGTAGTAGGCCGTTGGGCAAGATAAAGCTTAAGTGCCAATCGGCAATCTGAAGACGGATGTCATGTGCTTTGTGATAGATACTAACACGTCTTACAACCTGCTACTTGGGAGACCGTGGATCCATAACAATCTCATTGTGCCATCCACACTACATCAATGCATGAAATATGGAGATAAAGACGGGAACATAAAAATTCTAGTCACGGAAAAGCAACCTTTTAGAGGAGTCAAAAAACTACTTTACCGATGCGTTGCTATATCAAGATGCATTCGATACCTTAAATCAGCCCGCTCCAGACGTCTCTGATAGCGGTGATGAAGCCGATACAGAATCATGATTCAGAATCCATGGATGTAATTTTGGACGGCGACCCCATTTTGATAAGCCTTGAAGGTCTTGATGTAAATAACACCGTTCACTCTGATGGTGAATGGGTGATAAATAATTGAAAGCTTAGAGTTTGCTTATTCTTCCGGTGTTGATTTTGAATCCTCAAGTACTAGCACTGACGCGTTCAATGATTGTTTAGATAAAATATGCTCTCTAGCTTCTTTCTAAGCACCTATCCGATTGTCCGTTCACGAACTGAGTGATGACAATGAAAATGCCAACAAGGCCGTTTTTGAGGTTCCTCCTAAGGACAGAACTCAGAAATCCATAATATTCGGAAAGGCAAGTAAAAAAGCAAAATGAAATACTTAGATTCTGTAGAAGAATAGAAAAATCCCGAGTTCTTCCACTATGATGAAAATTCTCATAAACTAATAAAGAAAATTGGCTATAATCTAACCAAAGGCAGGGGGTTGAACTTCAGAAGGGAAAGGAGAATAATTCTCCGACCTTTTGTCCCAGAGGGAAAAATGCCAGATTATTAACAGAAAACCGGCAGGGAGTTGGGATATGTCACCACTCCCGAAGGTTCCTAAGGTGAGAGAACTAAAGAAGGGCAATTAGACCATTCGTCAGAATCGTCCTGTTGGGATTTAGATGTCAGTATTAGCATGATCTTCCACGAAGTGGCCGCGAACATGACCTCCACGATCCAAGAAAGCGAAGACCTAGGTGAAGCCTCGCCGATAAAAGATGACCCCTGGGCCAAATATCTTAACGCGAAGTGGGAAATTCAGTTTGAATAGTGCGAGCCTCCAACAGAAAATAAAGTAATCCAAATAAATATGGGAGATGAAAGAATCCTAAACTCATATTTAAAGGTAAGAACCTATCCTCGAAAGAGAAAGAGGAATTGATATCCCTCATTCGCAAGTATATCGACATTTTCGCTTGGAGTTATGAGGAGATGCCAGGATTAGATCCCAGTGTTGCGGTTCACAAACTAAACCTCTGACCAAATGCTAAGCCAGTAAAGCAACAACAACGAAGATTCCGTCTAGAGATCATGGAAGGTATTGAAGTTGAAGTCAAAAAGTTGATCGAGTCAGACTTTATTCGCAAGGAACAATGCCCTGATTGGGTCGCGAATATAGTTCTTGTAACCAAGAAGAATGGAAAAATCTGGATTTGTATTGATTTCAGAGATTTGAATGAGGACTGCCCTAAGGATGAATTTCCGTTACCCATCACAGATGTTATGATAGATAATACTTGTGGGTATGAACGTATGACATTCATGGATGGATTCTCATGGTATAATCAGATAAAGATGTACCCTGATGATGAGAAACATACGTCCTTCAGAACACCGTTAGGCATATACTACTATACGGTCATGCCCTTCGGCCTAAAGAATGCAAGTGCCACGTATCAACATGCTATGAACGTAATTTTCCAAGAGCATCTACAAAAGACAGTGAAATATTACGTAGATGATCTAGCAATTAAAAGCAAGAATAAGAGTGATCACCTACAAGATTTGAAGACAGTGTTTGACCTCATGAGGAAACAACAGCTCAAGTTGAACCCGACTAAATCTTTTCTGGGAGTCTCTAGTGGAAAGTTACTCAGCATCGTGATAACTTCCAAAGGAATTTATCTCGATCCGGACCAGATTACGACAATCCAAGATATGCCACCTCCCCACAACCTCAAAGAATTAGGAGGACTGCAAAGTAGGCTGGCGTACATCCGCAGATTCATATCAAATTTGTCCAGTAAATATCAGCCTTTTACCAGGTTAATGAGTAAAGGAGTGTCATTAATCTGCGATGATGCATGCCAAAAGGCTTTCGAAGAAGTCAAACAATACCTTACGAAACTACCAGTGCTCGTAGTCCCAATCTCGGGAATACCTTCCTGCTATATGTGAGGGCTATAGCCCACTCCTTTGTTAGCACAGAAAAATGAGTCAGGTCACGAATAAGCTATTTATTACCTCAGCAGAATGATGATCGGGGCGAAACACTGATATAACCTAGTGGAGAAGGAATGTTTAGCTTTAGTGTTTGTAGTGCAGAAAATACGACACTATTTAGTTGGAAAAATCATTCACATTATATCGAGAGTTAACCCCCTGAGAATACTGATGACTAAACCCAAATCGTTGAATTCAAGGCTATCCAATTGGGCTATTTTGTTATCATAATATGATATGCATTTTGTCCTGCAAAAATCTATTAACGGACAGGCCGTAACTGATTTTCTAGCCCAGCATCCAATCTCATCATCCTCGAAGTTGTGCAAAGAAATTCCTGGAAAGTTGGGTGGAAGGAGTCTGATTCTAAAAGAAGGCATCTCGCAAGAGTTTCCGGAGGCAAATATTGTCACAAAAGGTGTATAGAAACTTTTCTTCGATGGCGCCTCTCAAATGGGATTCGAGAGAAAAATGACAGCGGGGGTATGAGTTATTTTCGTCTCTCCTTACAACCATATCATTCATCGAGCTTACTCGTTAACAAACCTGTGCTCCAACAATGTTGCGGAGTATAGTGCCCTCATAATCGGCTTAAAGATAGCTAAACAATTGGGGGTCAAATATTTGAAAGCATATTGGGATTCTCAACTTGTCGTAAACCAAGTTAAAGGGGAATATGAAGTCAAACATGAAGACCTTTTATCGTATTATCGCAGTAATTAAGATAGCCAATGGTTTCGATGGTTTCTATGTCAGCCACGTAAAGCGCCATCGGAATAGCTATGCAGATTCACTGCCTTCCTTAACTGCTATACTGGCCTTGCTCAAACATGCTTAAAAGCAAATTACGGTAGGGAGCAGAGAATTATTCTGTCCAAAGGACGAACTCAAAGAGGAATTGAGGAAGCAACAGGACGATGAGACTGGTGGTTTTGAGTCAAATCTAGAACCAAGGGATTGGCAATTCCTTTATATAGATTATGTCATTTATGGCACATTACTCGAAGATCCAAAAGAAGCAACGGCAATCGAAAGAAGAGCTATTCGATTCTATTATAATGCGGAGCTTCAGACATTATACAGGAAATCTTGTGACGGAATCCTACTTCGTTGTCTCTCTAATCGAGAAGCTCGGAAAGTACTTGAAGAAGCTCATGCTGGCATTTGCAGAGCACACCAACCAGGGCCGAAACTCTAGGATAGAATCCGATGAATGGGTTATTACTGGCCTAAGATAATGACAGAAGTGGTTAACTACGCCAAGAAGTGTAAAGCCTGCCAAATACATGCAGACTTTATACATCAAGCTCCATAATATCTCCATCCAACGGCTACATCGTGGCCATTTAAGCAATGGGGAATGGACATTGTCAGGCCAATTTCTCCGCCATCAACGAGAGGGCACCGGTTCATTTTAGCTATAACAGATTACTTTTTGAAATGGACTGAAGCCATTTCCCTAACCGAGATAAAGTCATCGAATGTGATCAAGTTCATTAAACACCATGTGCTCTATCGCTTTGGAGTGCCTAAAAGAATCATTCATGGCAACGGGCCTCAGTTCGTGAGCCAACTATTTTTCAGATTCTACAACAAATACAGGATCAAAGATGTAGCTTCCTCGCCATATTACCCTGTAGCCAATGGTCTAGCAGAAACTTTCTATAAGACCATTGTAAAACTCCTCACAAAGTTTGTGTCATCCAATCAAAGGGACTTGGATGAGAAGCTCGGAGAATGCCTATGGGCATATCGCACTACGGTCCGAATCCCCACCAACGCCACACCCTTTTCTTTAGTGTATGGATCAGAAGCGGTCCTACCTTTGAAAATTCAGATTCCATCATTACGAGTCGCACTAACGACTAGGATGACACAAGAAGAATGGCATCAGCAAAGGCTCTAAGAATTAGAAGCCTTGGATGATAAGCGGTTGAAAGCTCAACAGAGTATTTAACTATACCAGGCGCAAATCTCCAGGACTTTTAACAAAAAGGCCAAACGAAAAACTTTCAAAAAGAGCGATATGGTCCTTTCAGTAAGAAGACCGATCATAACTAGACAAAAACCTAAAAGAAAGTTCCAGCCAAAATGGAAGGGGCCTTTTGTCATTGATACGGTTTACTCCAATGGCGCATATCAGTTGGCAAAACCGAATGGTGATAAGATCATGATGCCAATTAACGGTAAGTTTTTGAAGAAATATTATTGTTCGTAAAATTACGGAACACCAGTTGTAATGTAATCTGAGTAGTTCAATGCAAATGACGAATAAAAGTTTATCCATAATAAGGGGTTTATTAACAAAGATTCGCGGTTCCAGACTAAAGATTTTTGAGTTGCGACTCAAAATTACTTTCTTCCAAATTTTCCAAGTTAAAAAAAGCTCTGGCGAATCAAAATTTCTTTCTTCCAAACTTTCCAAGTTAAAAAAATATCTCTGGTGAATCAAAATTCCTTTCTTCCAAATTTGCCAAGTTAAAAAATATCTCTGGCAAATCAAAATTCCTTTCCCCCAAATTTGCAAAGTTAAAAAAAATATACCTCTGGCGAATCAAAATTCCTTTCTTCCAAACTTGCCAAGTTAAAAAAAAATACCTCTGGCGAATCAAAAGCCGTTATACTAGAAGTCACTAAACAGTGCGAGTTTCAACTTGATCAGGGAAGTTCACGATTACTTCTATCCTGATTCGAGAAATTTTCTCATCCGCAGCGACTTTGAGTGGTTGGAAAATTTTGGGCGATTTAAGAATTATCAAGTTAATGGTTACATCTTATAATCAATATCAAAATTATTCATCAATCACTTCTGGTTATGCAAAAAGAAAGAGCCTCTTTATTCATTATCAAATCAAAGTTACAGAGAGTTACCTAGTACTATACAATCAACAAAAATGAATATAAATCACTGATATGAGAAAAAGTAAAAGTTTGCTTCTGTAGCCTCTTCTTCCAATGTGGCTTAAACGCAAAAAGTTTGCTTCCGTAGCCTCCTCTTCTAGGATAGCGAACTTGCTTCTGCAGCTTCCTCTTCCAGAATGGCGAATTTGCTTTTGTAACCTCCCCTCCAAGGACGGCTTAAATGTAAAAAGTTTGCTCTTGTAGTTTTTTCCTGCCAATGGTTAGGGCCTCCGAGTTGGTTTGCTCAGTCACGATCAACGTCACCAGTGACTTGATTAATGCAAAACTGGACATACCAAATGCATGTTCCCAAACATACAATGTGAGGGATTGCTGAAATTGAGTGTCGCCCTACCCATTTAGCATCCCAACCTTGTGGGATGCCAGTCAAGAAATAAGACAATGCCACAGACCCGAAATCTTTTTCCTCATGGAAAATACATGAGACCTTCAAATACTCTAGAGGTATTGGAAGCAATTACGAGACCATCAGGTCTGGGCCATTGTTAAGGAGAATGACTATAGTTATCTCCTGCAGCCAATTCAAACTCTTGTTAAAAAAAATAAGAAGAGGAGGGAGGATGATATTGATCAGCAGAAGAAGTTTACCTGAATTAAGGAAAATAACTACGGTCATAAGAACCTTTTCGATGGGATATCCCTCTGGATTGATGCAGTCTGGAGATCTTGTAACATGCCAATTTCCATCCATCACTTCGATTGGAGAAGAAGAAAATACGGCTAAATCAACTACAAAAGAAAGGAGGAGAAGACAAAGAGGAAGAAACTTTACTCATGTCAGAATGATCCTTCATGGAAGAGATCATACGTCTTATATAGACGGTCCCATGGTTATGATCTTCGGTTGGGAGAAGATAAGACCAAATCTTTGGTTGGGATTCTCAACTTGAACCTCAACAGCATTTATTACTGTTGTATGGGACACTTAGATTTCACAACCAAAGAATCTCACCATTAATAAGAGCGTATGATGCTTGGGATTTTGCACTGGTTAATCAGATAAAGGGTTACGTCATGACCCGCGAAAACCGCTACAAATTCTTAAAGAATAATTTTTATCTTGCGAACTTCAGGATGAAAAGACGTGAACTTGACGAAAGATCATGAAGGTCGCGTACATTTGACAAGGGAAAGAATCTTGCTAATATAAAGTTGCGGTCTTGAGAGGTAAAAACTTGCCTAATATACAGATACCATGGATCCTATGCAAATTCGCAGACTTCAAAACATAAGATAGCAAGTTTGACACAAGTCTCTGAAGACAAACGCAAAGTAGCAATTCTGAAGTGCAAGAACATGTTTACTATACGAAGGATAAAACATGTCATAAAAAGTAAAAGTTAGAGGAATTGTAAGAGTGATTACAAAAAACTCGGACTAAAAAAAAAGGATTTTCTTATACAGTTCGATGATTTAAGAGGGCCTTTATCTTCTCTTCAGTATCACTAATTTCCTGTTGGATGATCTCATAAGCTTGAACAGTGGCTTGGCGACGTAATTTCTCTTCACTAGCAATAGTACTTTGTGCTGAAGTAGCCTCCAGTGCCTCTAGTTCGGCTTGCATCGCCTGAAGATCTTTTATCGCATTATCTCATTGTCTGGATAAGCTCGTAAGACTCTTCATTGACTTATCGTATTCCTTAGTAATCTTAGCTAAGAAAGCCTGGGCTTTAGCGATGGACTCCTGGGTCCTAATAATGGCCTGATCATGATTCTTAACAACCGAGGCAGCAGTCTCTACTTGGAAGGCTAGAGATTGACTGTCTGATTGGCTCTTTTCAAAGGAAGTCTTGCAAGTATCAATTTTCTCTTTGAGCTCCTTCTAGAACCTAAGTTGCTGCTCCATCAGCTTCTGAATGATAGTTTCAACTATTTCAGATTTGTCAGTACTCCGCGATCTTGACAAAGATTCAGCATAGCCTTGAAGTTGAACTAATATAAGCCTGTAAGGAGCAGCTTTTTTCTCCCTATCAATACTGACTATATCAGTCAAGTAAAGATGAAGAATATTGGCAAGAGAAGTAAATGAATCCCCTTTCAGTATATTCTCAATACAACGATCTAGAAAGTGGAGAAAGGTTTCCACTATATCCTTCAGCAGTTTAATTTCAAAAGCATCAACTTCCACATGGGAAGAATCAACAACAACTGGAGCTGGCGTATCCTGAACTGCACTCTGCTACAGGGAAGCATTAGCACCAGTATTAGAAACAACAACTTCCACACACTCAGCCAAAGCAATGGTTGTTACAACTGTAGTCGGAACGATATGGGTGGCAGTTTCCATTGGAGGAACCGCTACTTCAGAAGTATTAGCCACGGAAACAGTGGTCTCAATCACCCCACAAGCTACTTCAGTAAAAACTTCCACGATGGTGCTATCCTGCAGAGTGTCGTCTATAGCCATATGCTTTGAAGATGGAGTCAAAGCAAGAGCTGTTTAAAAGGAGTTGATGATTGAAGTTACAGTATCGTTAAATAATGACAGAATTTCAAAAAAAAAGATAGGTAAAGTATAAAGGTGAACCTGAAGGATGAACACTGGATTCTCCAGGTCTGTACACCTCGGCTTGAACGTCTTCACTCAAGTTGACATATTTGCTGTGATCTGACGGAGGAGTACTAGAACCAAGATCTTTATTGCTGACATCATCATCATCTCCCCAATCATCATGATCTGTTGGAAGAAACGCTACCTTGGGGGAATCTGATGTGCGAACTTCCCCAATTATCTCCACCTCATCATCAACAACTTGATAAGTGAGAGTCGCAGAATCCCCTTGTGCAGTAGAAGAAGGGGCAGCTACTTCATCCTCAACAGCAACTTGATGAGCGAGGGATGCAGACTCTTCTTGTGCAGTAGCAGGCAGAACAACCACTTCATCACTAATAACAGTCTGGAAAGCAGGGGATGCAGAATCTTCTTGCACAGGAAGAGCAGAATCTTCTTGTGCAGGAAGAGCAAAAGAGGTAGGAGCAGTCATCAATGCAGAGTCATTGCGGAAGACATGCCCTTGACTTCGACGTTTCTTGGAAGAATGAAGAGTTAGAGCCGAGTCATCTTCATCTTTCCCTGGTTCCTCCGCAACTATTTCCAGAGCTGAACCAGCTTCAGATGGTATATCCTGCGGAGTGGTAGGTAAATCACTGAGATGCCTCAATCTCTTCCGTTTGTACAAAATCTTCTTTAGAGGAGATTTCGGCTGAGGAGAAGTTTCCTTCGGCGTCGGAAGTGGAGAAACATCAAGGGAAATAGGTTGGGCAGATGGGATCACCGCACTATCACCTTCTTCCCCCTGTTGGACTGCTGGTTCCAAGTCTTCCGAACCACATTCTGCTTCGGAGTCTACCATTCAAGTCACCTTCATACTGCCAGTCTCCTTTTTCTGAGCATACCATGCTCTAATATCTTTCAAGTAAGTAAGATTGGTGTTAAAATTCTGAGGGGCAGAATTAGCATCCGCATACCATTTACAGAAACTGAAACTCATATACGAGTTTAAAGTCTTGAGTGGAAGATCAAATCTGGCTTGAGTACCACCCGTGATGAATTGGAACCAAGCTCGAGCTCCTTTGAGCAAATTTCCGGCAAAACTTAATTCCTTGTTGGGATTACCAACATAGAGCTGATCATACCCGAACTGTCGAGCAAAGCGATTTGGATAATAAGGCTCTATATAACAGTGGTTCCCCAAACGGAGAACCAGATGCCCTGCACGAATATTTATTAACCACTAGAAGCATCCTCGGGACAAAGTAGTACATTTGTCAACACCAGAAGCAACGTTAGCAAATTCCTCCCCATATCCAGCATAAAGTAGGGGAAACATTTGAACAACTCAAAGTTCATGTGATAGCGAAGGGTCTTGCAAATTGCAGCCATATAGCCCCCTTTTCACTGCGATCTCTCATAATGTTGTACTTTGGGAGCACTCAAATCAACCTGCAAATCAGTAGGACTCATTAGGGTGGGGCAATGCAACACCAACTATGCCATCAAATAAGTATAAAGAAGCGACACGCGTGGATTGGGAGTCTTAGTAATCAACTCCCCTCTACTGTTTTGCTCTTTCTTGACATTACAGAACTTATCTACCAACTTTCTCAATTCGCTTTAGATACTGCACACCATCACGAGCAGTAAGTTGAGCCATCGACCAAACGTGAGCAAGACGGTCGGGAATATCGCTCTGATGGGTATGGTATCCTATGAATGAATCACACATTTCTTCAATCAAAGCATCAAATAACCTGCCAGGAAAGCTGGATCAGATAAAGGTTAAAGAGCTTGATATTGAAAGCTTTCAAAGAATGTTCCAGCTTTGAAGACATCCTTGCCAGATTCGGCAACATAAGCATCTGTCCCAAAGTTGGCAATCCTTCTCTCGACCTCCTTTTCAGAAACCAAAGGGTGACGGGTAAAATTTGGTTTATTCTTTGAAAAATTCGGAAGAAGATATTGCAGCCACTTCTTTTGCTTTGCGCTGCGAGTGCCAGACATATGAGTACTAATGTGATAGTGGCAAAGAAATTTTCAATAAGTATCATAGACCATAGGGTCTCGAGTATTCAATAAATGAAGCTCTTCCCCAGAAGGGACATACTCTTCATACGGGATGTCTCCCATAGGTAGCCTTGAGATTTCACGCATCTCATATAGGGCAAAACCCAATTCGCTACGGGGAGAGAAGACTGTACAAGTATCAGAATTGTACAATTCTAACAAAGAAAAGAAATGGAATCGGCTAGCAGGAATACCGTGCTGAACCGCCCTAATGGCACGGTAAAGGTTTGCATGCTAGAGCTGATCTCTGAAACCCTTAGAAAGAAGTCAGTCAAGATTTTCCACTCTCTTTCAAAGAAAAGTAAACCCATCCCGGAGGACGGAAGTCTTGGACTGAAAATTTCCTTTGCACATTGACGAACTGGTGCAGGAAAGTCTGGACAATTATGAGTGTTTCACCTATAGAAAAAACATGTTTGAAAGACCCTGGAGACAATTCGCAAAAATGCTTCCCAGTACAATGAGGAAAATCACATTGTGAATTGAATGCTCCTAGCAAGACACCATCTTGCGGTCTATTTAAATGCCAATCCATTTGTCTAGGAATGGAAAGAGATTGAAAAAATAGAAATGGGTAAGATCTCTCCATGTTGGAAAGAAACAAGTTACGACCGTTAACCTGGCGAAGCCATTTGTAATCTCCATCATCCAGACCATCGTCAGGTGCCGAGAGGTGATCACCAAATACGAAGGCATGTTTGTTCAACAAAGTTCGGTTGTCCCCTTTGAAAGGAGCAGTGGTCATCAATTCTCGCAATATCGGGCGAGTAATATTGAGAATTTTGCTTTCCCTTTCTTGGCCACCGGAAGCGGTGCAACTTGAAGAAGTTTGGCCGAACCTAAACTCCCTCTTTCCATCATAGCCGCCTGAAAAACTAAAATAATGGTCTTTCGGCCAGGGATTTAAAGCGTAATCAACTACAAAGAAGATTTTGAGATCAAAACAAAAGAAAAAAAAGACTTTTTATAAAAAGAATTGTCTTTTAATGAAAAGTAAGAGAATTACTTCCAACCAAGGGTTCCTGCCAAACCACTATGGAATTAGAAGTGGTCTGAGGGTCCCGATGACCACTTGCAGAAGCATCAGATGAGGAAGCTTTCTTCGGCATCATTTGTAGACTAAAGAAATCTTTCACGAGAAAAATCAGAGGTTAATGGAGGCCGAAGATGAAAAGCCTTGAAAAGCTTGAAGAGAGGTCTAGAGTTCAAATTTCTCAGAAAGAAGTTAGAAATGCCCTATTACATGAAGTCGAGATTATATAATAGATGATTTGATGGCCGAAACTTCGGATGGACGTGATCTCTGGCCTGAATCTTGTGAATACCTTTTCATTTAATGCGGCTCAGAGAATATCTCAATTCCTATGCCGTATAAAGTAACCGCCTTTTGGATTTTCTGCAACTAAAAATGAAAGTTTGTGACCCTAATACAGAGTTGTTTTCTCCTTCAAAAATGAAAGTTCTCGACCCTAATACGGAATCATTCTCCTTCAAAAATGAAAGTTCGCGACCCTAATATAGAGTCATTTTCTCTTTCAAAAATGAAAGTTCGCGACCATAATACAGAGTCGTTTTGTCCTTCAAGAATGAAAGTTCGTGACCCTAATACAGAGTCATTCTCTCCTTCAAAGGAAAGTTCGCGACTCTAATACATAGTCATCTTCTCCTTCAAAAATGAAAGCTCGCGATCCTAATACAGAGCCGTATTTTCCTTCAAGAGTTGAAAATCATGGCACTTACACATAGTCGCATTTTCCTTCAGAAGCAGCAAGTTCACGGTGCTAATATAGAGTCGTATTCCTTTTGAAATGGGAGTTCAAAACATTGAGACAAGATCATTCTGACCTCAATTAAAAGTTCTAATACACTCGAAAATATAGAAGATGGAGATTCTAATACAGAATCCTATGTCACATCAAAGAAAATGTTATATCCAAAGTATTCCAAAACACGTCAGAGAATCATGAGAGTTTTCAAAGCTTTGGAGGGGGTTTTGTCGGCAAAAAATTCTGGAGTCATCTGTCAAAAACAAAGGAGATCTGCGAATTTAGGGTTTGAGATCCGCAACTCAGCAGATCCGCAAACCTAAACTTTGAGGTTCGCGATCCAGCTACAACAGAACAGATCTGCGAATCTAAAGCTGAGATTCGCGGTGCTATCCATAGCTTCCGGGGAGAGGTTTAATACAAAGTCACCCGACCCAAATAAGAAAAGTTGCCACCTCGGATCATGGAACCAACCACCAAACAAATGTAGCAACATTATTTCGATCTTGGGGGTAACTACCTAACGACTATGAACGAACTTCTCAAGTAGTGGGGCTAACGGTCGAACGAATGAAACGGGGACATTGCCTAAAACCCCTATAAAAAGCGAAAAAATAGAAAGAGAAGGGATCGATCATCTTCTTCTTAAACTATCCTTGGTGATCAGAAGTCCAGAGCCTTTTTACCAATTGAAAGAGTTTGTGTCGAGTGTCAATAGAGAGCAAGATCGTCCTCCACAGCTACTTCAGAACCCAGCTTTAAACAAAGAGGAATTTGATTTTTCCTCATTTTCTGTAAATGAAAAACCGTTGAAATTGTAATTTGATAAGTATCATATTATGCATTTTTCCTCCCATATTTTATCTATTTCTGTATATAAATAATTGCTACTCGGGTATATTTAGTGTGTTTTTATAGGTAACAAAGGTTTCACAAGTAAAACAAGAAGAAGATACAAATTTATCAAGAATATGAGCAAAGAAGTTAACTAAGGCAAAAATCGACACTCAAGTGCAGCAGCAGCAACTTCAAGAGTATTTTCGGTGAAGATGAAGTTTGAACTAGAAACTTTCAGGTAAAATTTATAGAGCTCGGAATTATTTTCGAAATGAGTCTAATAACAGCTTAATCCGAGTTTGTATGCAAACATTATGACCATTTTACTAAAACACTGCAGAGTAAAAAATCCGATCCAGCGGGCTACGGGTTTGTTGAACTTAATTTTGGATTTTGGACCCGAAAATTAGTATTTTATGCCATCTAATCTCAACCATTGGTTTCTAATATCTATGATTGAATAAAAATTATATATCTTGAGATTAGTTTGTATTGGATTAGGATCATATCTTTTGTATTGAGTTTGAGTAGAAGTAGGATTGTATTTGGATTACAAATACCCCATGAATCCTTTTAAATAGGAGAGAACTTTTTAGGTGTAATTTTAGATATTTTTTATTAATAAAATTAGGGTTTTGCTAAAGGGATGGCGGCCACAATACCGTTCTTCAGAGGTAAGTCATTATTTTTAATCTTTACTTGTTTTTTAGATAGAATTAATTGCTTTCTAGTTTAGGTTTTATTGCTTCTAGATTAGATTTATTTGCTTTCATGAATAAACATACGATTTTGCTTACTAGAATTATGAGTAAATAATTAGTTTAGCTCTAGGATGTAGATGAAACTATAATCCAACATGTAATTGCTCTCTAGTATTTTTCTTCCTAATTAAAATAAATAATGATATGATTTTTCCATGAAAAGATTAAAATACAAGAACTCGTAGATTAATACTTTGATAGGTTATACTTGAGTTAAATTTCTTGATAGCCTATGCTTAGTTAGGGTTTGGAGTTGTTGGTTTTCATCTTTATCATAGATTTATCTAATAATTTAGTTTATTTTTATGAAAAGTAGTATTTTTGATGAGTTATACTTGCACACCACTTGATAGTTCATGCTTAGGGCACTTTAAATAAAGATTAAACTAAAAGATCACATTTTTATGAAAGAAGAAGATAGTAGAAGTAATTACATGATTGAAAACTAGTGGATTCTAGATCCTAGGCTAATCAGAACAACCAAACTTCAATTTAAAAACTTTTAGTTAATCCAGTAGAATTAAAGAAATAGTAAGGATCACAAAACACCTGAGATCTCTATGGGACGACCTGTACAGCACTACACCGACACTGTGCACTTGCAGTTAAATTATCACATCATAATCCTTTATTGAAATAGCTCAATAGAGAATCATTTACAATTTTATGGCGAACAGATACCATGGATACAAGATTTCTTAAGGAAAAAAGAATTTCTTATTAGACAGAACCCTTGTATAGATGGATTCCCATTGGGGTCTATAAATACCTATTATACTTCAAAAATAAAATAAGAATGATAAAAAAGGAGCAATTTTAGAGATTAAAAGAGGTAGTTTTAAGAGTTTTGGGATTTTTGAAGTTTTTGTACTCTCTCAAAGTTATTTAATAAAAAAATTTCTTTCAATTATTTGATGGCTATGATGAGAATGAGTAGCTGAATTTCTCGTTAGTTTTGGATGAGGTAAGAAACAACTGATGATGATCTGGTACGAATTTTTGTTCTTACATGCTTAATTATTTTATATGATATTTGATTTTGGATCCCTAATTATTTTGTTAGACACCAAATACGATTTTTGAGACTTTGATGGTGTCTAGTTTGACTGTATAGTTATTGCTTAGTTTTAAATATATTTTACACTTTTGGGTATGCTGTACGCTTAGATTTGGAATATTTATTTCTGTTATTCATAGATCAAGGTTAAGGTTATCTCAAAAATTCACATAAGAATTAATCGAGGGAACCAATTATCAATATTATAACTTTCTTTAGTTATGTGTTTTTCATTGATTTATTTTTCGATTGTGTGAGATCACGTGCCGATTGTAGGAGATCACATGATCAATATAAATGAGTTAAAATAAGTAATAACACATTCAGTGATTCAATCTTGGAGGCGTTAACCCATATAAGTTAGCTTAACTCCCTAGTTTATTTTATTTTCAAATTTAACCAATCAACTTCAAACCAATTCATGCTTTTCTTTTTTATTTCTCATAACCTATAGTTTTAATGTCAGACACAATCGTAAATTATTGTATTCTCGATAGAATGATCTTTGGTTTACTTCCCGATTGCCATTTATCAATCTCCTGTGTTTGGGAGTGCACGTTTCAAGTTGCATCAAGTTTTAATACCATTACCGAGAACTTGTACTATTGTGTTCTACACTTTTGCAAATATTACAATTTACATGTTATTAACTATTATAGATTTTAAATTTGTATGACCAGTTGGAGAAGAACATCTAACGATTGACTTGTAAGGTCATGTTTTGATATACAACTATTTCTGATCTATCAATCACTTAAAAACATGAGCAACAATAATAAAAAAACCAAAATTAATGGAGACAATAACAACGGATTTGGGGGTCGTAACATGAATAATGATCAAAGCCAGAATTGAGGTAGTGGGAGGTCCCTCTGCGATTACTTACAACTAGACATGACAACCTAAGGTTCTTGCATTATTTTTCTTTGAATATAGGATATTTTGAAATAAAATTTGGAGTCGTACAACTTTTACCCAAGTTCCATAAATGGATAATGAGAACCGTTATTTATATCTTCGTGAATTAGAGAGGTTTGGGCTACCATTAATCTACAAAATATTAGCACAAAACAATTAAAACTTAAGCTCTTTCTGTTATCTCTAAAGGACAAGGCTACATTATGGTTACACTCTTTGAGGCCAAATTCAATTGAAAGATGGAATGAGATAAAGAATTCCTAAAGAAAATTTTTCCTTCGCATCGAACTAATTATTTATATAAACAAATCATTACTTTCACCCAAAGATAATGAGACTTTCTTGACTATTGGGATAGATTTAAAGATTTGCTACTCTTATGTTTGCATCATGCCTTTGAGATATGGAGATCCGTAAGTACTTTTTATCAAGGACTTAATACTGCAACCAAGCAATTTATTGAAATTATGTGTAACGATAAGTTTTTTAGCATGAATGTTGATGAAGCATGGGAATATCTTGATTCTCTTTCCAAAAATTCATAAGCTTGGAAAACGGAGGATACTTCATAATGAAACTGATCCATAAAGATGCTTCAAAACCAGAGGTGCTATTATTAAATTGGGAGAAAATGAAGACATAACTTCATGATTAATTCACTCACTAAAATAGTTGAAGATTTGATCACAATGAAACAAGGATTAGTTAAATTGATTGATGAAGTTTCAAATATTTGCGATATTTGTTAGTTACAAGGACACAGAACTTGCAATTGTCCAATTCTTTCAAAGAAGTATTAAATGAACAAGTTAATGCTTTTAACACAATTTATCAACCAGTAAATAACCCATATTTCTCAACTTATAATCCTAGTTAGAAGAATCACCAAAATATTCAATGGAAGCAGAATTATCAACAGTAGTACAATAAACCCGTCAAACTAGCTGCAAATCAAGCACTCCAATAATACATCCAATTAGCAACAATATCAATGATGGTGTACCAACTACCACCGAAGTGCAACTTGGAGGATAACATCACATTGATATAGCAGTGAATGAATCAAATGATCCAAGCACAACAACAACTCATTCAGTCACAAAAGACTGTTAATAGTCATAATGCAATGACCTTTAGTGATATTCATGCTTAGATAAGCCACCTTAATTTAGCAATGCAAAGTCAAGAAAAAGGTAAGTTTCCATCTCAGCTAGAAGCCAACACTTTAGGTCGAATCGAAGGTATAACTGTTATTTTTTTCTATACTTCATGATGATATACCTGAAATAACTATTGCAATAAGTTTGAGGAGTGGAAAAATATTTGAAGAGCTCATTTCAAAGAACAATAACATTCAAGAGGAACAGAATGATGATTCGGCACAACAATACAATGATGATACAATTAAAGCTGCTTCCTCAACTTATAAGCCATCTATATCTTCCTTAACATTTAAAGAATAATAATAATAATACTTCTTATGCTGACATTTTAGAAATATTTAAATAGATACAAATGAATAGTCCGTTGCTAGAAGCAATTAAACAAGTGTCATCGTACGCTAGATTCTTAAAAGATATGTGCATTACAAAAAAAAATGCCACAGTGTGCAAAAAAATGTATTCTTGATGGAGCAAGTAAGTGCTTTATTTTGCTTAGAGATGTCTCTTAAGCATAAAAATCCTGGATGTCCAACAATTTCATGCGTCATAGCCCAATACAATATTGATAAAGTTCTATTAAACTTGGGTGCTAGTTTGAATCTGTTGCCATACTCGATTAATAAACAACTAGGTTTTGGAGAACTTAAACCAACTCCTGTCACACTACAATTAGCTGATAGATTAGAAAGGTATCATAAAGTTGTAATTGAAGATGTATTAGTACAAATCAATAACATTTATGTTGTTGTGGAATTTTTTATTATTAATACTTCACCTATCAAAAATGCTCGTTTTTAAATACTAGTTATCCTCGAATGTCCATTTTTAGCTACCGCTAATGTTGTTATTAGTTAGAAGAGTGGCCTCATGAATCTATCATTTGGAAATATGACTATGGCATTGAATATATTCAACATGGATGAGCACACAATGAGCTCTCTCATTGAGATAAACATAGTTCATAGCATACACTCATTCTATCTCATTTGTTAATGTTGAAACCACATTTGAGCAAATTTTCAAGATGAGCTCATGTTATTAGACGATCATACTGACTTATGTATGATGACACTTATGCAAATGTGTCATTCGTTAATGAACAAAGCTTTGAGAATTTGTTTGCGAAGGAGTTCGAACTACTTCATAAATTTAAAGAGCCATCAATTTCATAGTCTATGACTCACTTGTTCATGGTACACTCTTCACATATCACGATATTTTCACATCCATGCTTGATGCTAGTGATGATTGGAAATTTTGTATTGAAATTTTATTTAAACCAATCATTAATACTTATTTGAAGAAAAAGAAGAAGCGAGGATGGTGTAAGAAACACAAAGGTAATTTCATGACTACTAGGAGAATAGTGAGACCCTTTAATACATTCACTTCATGTTTAAAATTCACATATTATGAAAGTGCGAAGTGATCAAGATGTCGTAACTTTTTTTCCTTGTGTTAATATGGTGAACTCATTAAGATTTGATCTTTGACGAGTCTCATTACTTGTATATTAATCGTAAAATAATTTTTATCTTTATTTTGCCACCTTTAGTGCAAACGAAGTATACACAAGTTTATGTATAAAGGAGATGTTAGGAATTTTTGTATTTTATTTTAGAACTTTTATTGTTTTAGAATTTTAGAATTTCCTTATTTTTCACTTTAGGTAGTTTTCTGAATGCTTTTAAAAAAAAAAAATTCTTCTGTTTTAATTTATTTTTAAAGAAAGTAAAAAAATTCTAAAATTTGTTTTTTGTAAAAAATCAAGCTATTCATAAATTGATGAGTGTTATTTAGATTTGAGATTTGATAGGAGAGTAGATTAGATAATACACTTTGAATTTTATGATGAAAATCAAAATCCAAAAATAGATGCCCATAATAATAATTTTTAGGTAATTATACATTTATTTTTTCACTTTATAATGGTCTATTAGGTCAGGGTGAAAATAATAATAATTGAGTAGCCTTTATTCTCTAAAAAATTAAAAAATAAAATAAAATGAAGGAAAAGAAAAAAGAATAAAGAGGTGAGTTTGGTATTAGGCAATGATCCATTATAAATAAATATTTTTTTTAAGAATTTCCAAGTACTTGGGTATTTATGCCTAAGTAAGCATGAATATTTACATGAATGATAATTTTAAAGAAATTGAATATGATCCGAGTAATTGGGATTTGTTCCTAAGCAAGTGTAAATATTTGCACAAAAATCGAAATATTCAATGAAAAAGAGAAAATAAAAAATAAAAGAAAAATTTTTAAAAATTAAGTAAAAAATTTAGCCAAAAAAATTAATCAAAAGTAAAGTTTGAGCACAAAATCAAAATAAACCATCACGCATGAACGTAAATGTAAGAGCTAAAGAATTATCTGTTAGTGGGTATTGAAAGATAGAATTTGCATTTTTTTTTTTATTAAAAAAGTTGATTTGACTTGAAATTTACCTTGAAAATTAATGATCTAAATACATTAATTATTTTGGATATTATTGAGATTAATTATAGAAAATACTAAAATATTCTTTCTTTATTTTGTATATAATTTTTTGTTTTTCTTGATTTTGGTTATCTTTATTTTCTTTTTATTTATTTCTTAATCTTCCATTTTCATTAATTTGTGAGTATATTAATTGCAAACTCTCAGAAGATACAACTCGTCCACTAGGGTGATCTAGGGGTATAACTGTTTTGCACATGTTAAGTGTAATCGCAATTTCTGCAAAAGTGAATTACAATTTTCCTTTTCTTTTTAGACTTAAATTTTACTCGAGAACTAGCAAAAGATAAGTGTGGAGGTGTGATAATTTCTATATATTGCATATTTATATCTCTCATCTTATCTATTTTTGTATAAAAATAATATTACTCGGCATGTTTACTTGTCTTATTCAGGTTAAGTCTAGTGCAGCAAGGATTACATAAAATTAGTTGTAGACATGGAAAAACTGAGTCCAGAAGAAACTTAGAAGACAAAATATGCAGAATCAAAAAGTTCAGAGTCATAAAGTCCAAATCCAACCATGAAAATAGGATGATCAGCGCATGAAGGGCAAGTACTAGAACGGTGAAAGTCAAAAGTGTTACTTTTGCCACCACTTGGTGGTAATTGCCACCATTAGGTGGCAAAATTGTGGAATTTCCATGTCAACATTTACATGCAAATTCATATGTGGAGTAGGACTCTTTTGAGAAAAATTGACTATCGCTAATTAGCAGTCAATGTCGCTATTTGGTGGCAAAAGTAATGAGTCTGTACTTGATATTTTTAGAGGAGTTTCGTATATTGTGTGATTCTGTATGTGTAACTGGATTAGGGTTTTGAAAATTCGATGTCTATATATTTAGCCATAGTCATTGTAAAAACTAAGCTTTATGTATTTTTTATTAGTTAATAAAATTAAGGTTTGAGATCTGTAGAGGAACGTCCGCAATACGAAGCCTTAACAGCACTCAACCTTTTTTCTTCGCTGAAATATTATAGGTAAATTTTATTTGCATTATTAGATAAATTTATTTGCTTGCTAGAGTAGGATTTTAATTGCTTTCTAGGAATTTAGGATTTTTCTATATATTGCATAAATAAAAATATGATTTTCATAACTAGGAACATGTTTAACTAAAATTCTTAGTTCTAATATGTAGATGAAATTAGTTTAATAATTTTAGCATGGATTTTTCTCATCTTCTTCTTAAAATGAAATAAAGTTAAGATTTTTCTATAAATAATATATAGATAGGACTTTGTAAATCATAATTATTTGACAGATTATGCTTAATTCATATTTTGATAATTATACTTGGTTGAGATTTGGAATTCGTATTATTTGCTTTTATTTATAGAATTATTAACTCGATATAATATGTTTTTAATAAAGATGCTATTTTTGATAATCATTGCTTGAACGCCACTTGATAATAGAATATACTTAGGGGCTCTTAATTAACAACGAATTAAATATATCAAAATTTTAATGAGTTACTTAATCATGCATGTTAAGAAGTTAAAAAGAAAGAGATAATTCATTGTTATGATATTATTATAATATATTCGAAATCCTAGGCTAACTTTAGGAAATAAAAACTCATCTTTTCAATGTAGAATCTCATAATTAATTTGTTAGGATTAAATAATTAGTGAGATTTGCAAAATATCTTAGATCCCCATAGAACAACCTATAAAACAATAAAACTAACATTATACATTTGTAGTAAGAGGTTTCACGCCAATGACATATAAAAAGGATTTACACCCTTCAAATAAACCCTAAAACTCCCTTTTAATTATATCCATCAAAACTAAATCTATGGATCCAAAAGGAGTCATATTCCTACTTTAATTCCATAATAAAAACACCAAAAAATTATTATCCACGAGGTTCTTCACTGGGCTTTTGGTAGTCCCTTCAATAGCCACTTCAATGGCTCTTTACTATAAAATCTCAATGTTTGCTATTGAAAGCTCCTTCAACAGCTAATGTAGTAAAATGGTTGTAATTTTTGACTCTGAAGTCCAATTTGGGTGATTTAGATGTTTATTTTGTGCACTCGTAATCCGATTTTTGTGATTAATATAAGGAATTAATAATAAATTATTTTATTAATCAAACTCTCACTTTAATATTTTTCTACTATTTTATAGTCTTTTTTCAGAGTACTATGTGGAAGGAAATCAAAAAAATCAAAGCATCTCAAATATCAGCCTCGACTGGCCATTTTATTGGTATGGCTGTTGACAACCATTATCGACAACTGTCGATTGAGATAGATCGTACTCAGATCCATGGTTCCTACGTTATTATTTAGTGCAATTTTAAATTTGCATGACCATTTGAAAGAGAACTTCTAACGGTAAACTCATTCGATCGTACTAAGACACACAAATACTTCCAATCTACCAATCACTTTACAATATGAGCGCTAATAACAATGACACCATGAATAATGGTAATAATATCGTATTTAGAGATAACAACACCCACTATAACGACAACCATCATGGAGGCAATAGGAGATCCTTACATGACTATCTATAACCTGAGGGAATAACCAAAACTTCATGAATAGTATTTTCTTTGAATATGAGACACTTTGATATTAAATCGGGAGTAGTTCAGTTTTTGCCTAAATTTGATGGAATGGACGCGTAGAGCCTTATTTGCACCTCAGAGAGATTGAAGAGGTTTACTCTACTATTAATTTTTAAAACATTATTGCAAAGAAACTAAAGTTTAACCTCTTTTCGTTCTCCCTAAAGAATAAAGTAAAGAAATGTCTACACTCATTACATCCCAATTCAATAGGAAGATAGGCTGAAATGCATAAAGAATTCTTAAAGAAATTATTTCGTTCACATCGAATCAATTAAAAGTAAAAGCAAATTCTCAACTTGCGTTAGAAAGAAGATGAATATTTGTTCAAGTGATGGAATAGATTCAAAATTTGCTACTCGCATGGCCACACATTCATTTGAGATATGGAGGACTGTAAGTACATTTTGTCAAGGGCTAAATATTTCAATTAGGCAATTTATAAAAATTATGTGTAGTGGTGAATTTTTGAGTAAGAATGCTGATGAAGCATGGGAATAACTTGACTCACTTACCGAGAATTTCCAAATCTGAGAAACTAAGGATATTTCAGAAAGAAATCAATTAGTAAAAAAAGCCTCATAATAAAGGTGGACTTATTAAATAGGGAGAAACCAAAGATATAGTTGCATGATTAATCATGATCATGAAGAAATTTAAATATTTGCTTACCAAGAAAACAAAAATAGTTAAGTCAATAGAAGAAATTTTGAAAGTTTGTGACATTTGCAAGTTACAAGGATATGTAACTCGCAATTGTCCAACTCTTCTTACTTTTAAGGAAGTATTTAATAAACAGGCTAATGGTTTTAATATCATTCCTCAACCAATAAATAACCCTTATTTGCAAACTTATAACCATGGTTTAAGGAACCATCTAAATTTTCAATGAAAGCAGAATTCTCAACAACAATTTAACTATCAAAATAAGCCATCCACCAATCTGACACATCAATACATCCAACTTTCTAATCAACCTTTAGTGTACCAACCACCACCAAAGCGAAATCATGAGGATAACATTATGTAGATACAGCAAAAAATGGACCTAAGCATAATAGCAGTTCATTCCGTTGCAATAAATAATCAACAATCAGAATGCGACTGATTTCAGTGATATGTGATCTCAAATAAGCCACCTTTAGTTTCACTTTGCGAATGCAAGAAAAATGTGAGCTACCATCTCAACCGGAAGTTAGTACTTCAGGTAAAATCAAAGATATAAACACTATTTCGTTTTTAATTGATAATGATATACCTCAAATATCTGCTGCTATCTATTTGCATAATGGAAAAGTATTTGATGAGCCCATTTCAAAAAGAGATATTAAAGAGAAATAGGGCGATGATTCAATACAATAATTTAAAAAAGATAATCCCAAAGAATCCTCTTCTATAACTTACAAGCCACCTTACCATTTCCCCAATGTTTAAAAGCTAAAAATATAAACGCATCTTATGCTGATATTTTATATATTTTTAAACGGGTACAGATCAATCTCTCTCTATTAAAAGCAATTAAATAAGTATCCTCATATGCAAAATTTTTGAAGGACTTATGTACAATCAAAAGACATCATAATGTACAAAAGAGAGTATTTCTTACAGAGCAGGTGCCTCTTAACTATAAGGATCCTAGATGTCCAACTATTTCATGTGTGATAAATTAACATAATATTGAAAAAGCTTTACTAAATTTGGGAGCTAGTATAAACCTTTTACCATATTTAGTTTACAAGCAACCTAACCTAAGAAAACTTAAACCTATACCTGCTACACTACAATTGGCTGATAAATTAGAAAGGTATCCTAAAGGCATCGTGGAAGATGTCTTAATGCAGATTGAAAATTTTTACTTTTCTGTAGATTTTATAGTTATCAACACTGTACCTTTAAAGAGTTCACGTCTTCATATCTTTGTTATCCTCAGACGTCCTTTTTAGCCATGGCTAATGCGGTTATCAATTGTAGGAATGGTGTGGTGAAGCTATCATTTGGTAATATGACCCTTGAGCTCAATATTTTTAGTGTCTGCAAACAACTAAATATCAATACCGACAAATTGTAGGAAATTAATTATATTGAAGAAATTCGTAAAGAAGGTGACATTGTATCATTGTGTATCTCTGATTCATTGGAGCTTGCATTGACAATGGATGATGGTTTCCTTGATTGACTCAACTCTGAATTTATTGTTAAGATCATAAAATGTTTAACTGATGCTCATTGTTCAAATATCACAGGATGGATTCTAAAAATGGAAGTATATGAAGAATTACCTCAAAGTACATGGAAATTAATACCATCCGATATCCAAGCACTAATACTTAAGCTAAAACCGCTACTCGCGGATCTCAAATATGCATTTTTGGAACCTAAGGAAGCCTTCTTGGTGGTCATCTCATAGCATCTTGATGAGAATTAGGAAGAACGAATACTCTCGATATTGCAAAAGTTTAAGGGAGCTCTTGGATGGAACATAGCGGGCATCAAAGGTATGGAACCCTTATTTGCACACATCGTATCACTTTAGAAGATAAAGCCAAGCTAATAAGGCAAATGCAACGAAGCAGCAACCATGCCATGAAGGAAGTGGTTAAAGCCAATGTGCTAAAACTTCTTGATACTGACATCATCTATCGAATTGCTAATAGTAAGTGGATAACTCCAACCAAAGTTATTTCAAAAAAAAGTGGGATAATGGCTATTAAAAATGAGCATTAATTATAGAAAATTAAACCAAGTAATGTGAAAAGATTATTTTCCATTACCATTTTTTGATCAAGTATTTTAGAGAGTTGTTAGGCACGAATTTTATTGTTTTCTAAATGGTTATTTAGGTTATTATCAAATTGAAATTGCTTTAGAGGATCAGAAAAGACTACTTTTACTATCCCTTTGACACATTTGCATTTAGAAGAATGCAATTTGGATTATGCAATGTGCCCGCAATATTTTAGAGGTATATGATTAGTATGTTTAGAGACATGGTTGAAAACTATCTAGAGGTATTCATAGACGATTTTTTTATATTTGGAGATAATTTCAACTCATGTTTGAATAATCAGGGAGCCATATTTGACAGATGCCAACAGAAAAATTTGCTCCTAAAATAGAAAAAAATGCCACTTTATGGTTATAAAGGGTATTATATTAGGTCATATAGTTTCATCTAAAGGAATGAAAATAGATAAAAGTAAAGTTGAGTCCATTTCTAAAATATCAATACCCAACACTATAAAAGATCTACATTCGTTCATAGGATATGCAGACTTTTAGAGAAGGTTTATAAAAGATTTTAGTATTATCGCTATAACTCTTTCTTACCTTCTTGCGCAAGATGTCCAGTTCGAATAGACGCAGGCATGCCAAATAGCTTTTGGCACACTCAAGGAGATGTTCATCATACCACCAATAATACAACCTCTAGAATGGTCACTACTATTTGAAATAATGTGTGATGCGAGCGATTATGAAATTGAAGCAGTTATAGGGCAACGAAGAGACGAGAAACCCTATGTGATCCACTAGCTAGCAAGACCCTCAACGATCCACAGACAAATTATATGACAATAGAGAAGGAGCTTCTAGTTATAGTCTTTGCTTTTAATAAATTTCATTCATATATTTTAGGCTCACACGTGGTTGTTTTTACAGATCATTTGGTGTTCAAGTATGTGGGGGCCATTTTTTGTCTAAAAAATGGTAGCCAAAATTCTCAATATAGGTTTCACTGATCCACTATGTTGAGAGATACACACGAAGATTGTAAACATTGCAAGTCATGTTAGAAACTAGGAGCACTAAATTGGAAGAATCATATGCCTCTAACACCTATTCTTGCAGTTGAAATATTTAGTTGTTGGGCATAGATTTCATGGGATCATTTCCTACTTCTAATGGATTTGTCTATATCCTCGTAATGGTTGATTATATCTCTAAATGTGTGGAAGATGCTGCATGTAGAAACAATAATCAACAAACGGCTATCAAATTTCTCATGGAACATATATTGTCTAGATTTGGAACTCCTAAAGCCATAATAATCGATGGAGTTCTCATTTCTGTAACAAAGTCATTGAGGATTTAATGAAAAGGTACCATATCACATATAAAATTTCTACACCTTACGATCCACAGTCAAATGGACAAGTTGAACTAGCCAACAGGGAGATTAAACAAAATTTTAAAAAATAGGTAATCTGTCTCATAAATATTGGTCATTTAGACTTAATGCCACTTTATGGGCTTACCATACTGCATTTAAGATACCCTTAGGTATATCCCCATATAAAATAGCTTATGTAAAAGCTTCCAATTTACCTATGGAGATTGAGCATAAAACATATTGGGCACTTAAAACTGTTAATCTAAACCTCAATTCTGCAAGCCCGTTACGAAAATTGCATCAAAATAAATTAGAAGAATTAAGGCGTGATGTGTATGACAATTCATGCATTTTAAATTAAAAGATGAAATTATAGCACGGTCAACATATTTCATGCTGTATTTTTCATCCAACTAACAAAGTGCTTCTATATGATTCTCGCCTTCATCTATGTCCAGGAAAATTGCATTCACGATGGATTAGATTATTTATTGCTAAAACTGTGTATCTGTAGGCACAATTGATATTGAAAATCCTAAAAATGGCCACACACTCCAAGTGAATGGGAAACGACTGGAACATTATTTGGAATTTTTAAAGTACACAAAAGAATGTTACAATTTAGTGGATCCTCCAATATCTTAATGATACGAGCTTAATAGAGACACATTATATATTATTGTATGTTATGTACTAAGGATTTTTGTTTTGTAATTGATACACTGTGAGTAGCACTCCAAGGTAACATCTAAGTTCTTGATTTCTTACTTGTACTTAATAGATTTAATAGAAATATCAATTCATGAGCACAATATGTATTTTAAGTTGGGGGATACTTATGAAATTAATTTTAGTTTTAATATCCATGATGTTTTCAACTACTTTTTAAAATTTTCAAAATTCTTAAAAAATTTCTAATTCTTTTTAGTTTCTTAAAAAATCTTATATATATATATATATATATATATATATATATATATATATATATATATATATATATATATATATATATATATATATATATATATATATATATATATATATATATATATATATATATATATATATATATATATATATATATATATATATATACATACACTCTAAAAATAGTTTGGTTACTAATTTAGAATTAGGGACTAATAATTATTCTTTACAAATAACACTATTTTAGAAATTAAAAACTCTAAAACCTATTTTCTTAAAATAAAAATTGGTTTGATAGTTCTCAATAGAAAACTATTGTCGGAACCATTGTCGAAGCAGGTATCGACAGTCGTCAACCATAAGACAGAATTTTCTCTGACCAAGAGTGGCTGTCGAAACCGCTATCGATGCAGCTATCGATAACGGTTGATAGCTAACCCTATTTATAAATAGTCATAAGAGTCTTTTTCTCAAAAACCAAGTCCTCATCTATCTTCCACAGTAGCCAAGAAGAGATTTCGTCCCTTTTCAATAGCCAAATTCAACCCTGCAATTTTTTTTTAAAATTTTCATGAATTGCTAATCAAGTAAGTATTCTCCTCCCTAATTTTTTATGAGATATTTTTCATAGAAAATAGATTTTTGTGTTAAAATCCTAGATCTACAACTTATGTGAACTAATTAGAGTAGATCGAAGATGGAAGTGAACTTCTTAGTGGATTTGGTGTAGTTTGACTAATTTTCATGAATTATTGATGAATTTATCTAATTAATAAATTATGCTAATTCAAGGTAAGAACAAATAAAAATCACAATTTTTTGGTATAAAAATTCATATGTTGCTGGATTATGCGTTAAAAATAAAATTAAAATGATCTTTGATATATTTGTAGAGGAATTGGAAATTGTAAATAAAATAAATAAATAAAGTATGATAAAATAACACATAATCATGTATAATCAATAAATTTTGAGAAATCGTAATAAAGATATTTTGCTAGGAAATATATTTTGCTATTATTTTCAAGATAGGACCAAGGAAACAGACTCTCTTGAAAAGTCTAATAGTAGAATTCTCAAGTTCATCTCCTCTACAAAGGTAGAGAACTACCCAAACGGCCAACAAAAAACTATTAGAGAAGTATGAGAATTTCTGGCTCTAGCCTGAATAAAGAGTCAATTATGTACAAATAAATGAAAATCTATCATTTAGGGCACTAATACAAGGTGCAGGTTTGGAGGGGTACACGTTGCATGAGCACACACTACCCTATAATGAGATAGTGCGTGAATTTTATGCAAATCAACAGCTAGCAATAGCTGACCAACTTGCATTTTCAATAGTCATAGACTAGGAGAACGTTTACAAGAGAGGAAATCTTATGAGCCATTCCCATCCCTAACATGCCTGAAGAAGAACCCTTATTAGCTGACAGAGTCAACGAGATACTAAGCAGCTCCTGAATGTTTAGATAGCTTTGTACCAACATCAACAATTATGCTTTCAATGAGAGTTATTTGAAAGTTCGTTTATTAAGGAAAGATTCGTTTTGGTAAGTCCTTTTTTTTTATATCAAATATAGCATCATATTACTCTCCATAACAACAAAAATATATTCAAGGGACGTAGTGTTATTTGAATATGATTTTGGAATGGCGCCTATTCGATATCACTTCCATCATACACATTGTAGTAATTCAATGCATGGGACAAGCCCATGAATGTATCCAACATCTGAGAAAGACGAAACCAATTCTCGTTCTATCATCTCTGATAATGAAGATTTACTTCAACAATGGAATCGATTTATCATCAACTGACACAATCGTCCATCAAATGCTGACATTAGCGGATATAACCATTTGAAGGAGTATAAGTGCCTAACAGAGCCGATAGGAGCAGCAGGTACAACAAAAACAAGCAGAAGAAGTTATCCCACTGGTTGGTCACGGCGAACAAGATCAAAGGCAAGAAGGTCTAACAACTCAGGCAGCCCAACCATCAGAGATTACACTCCAAACTTTGAACGAGTCGATAATAAGAATGACCGACATATTCAACAAAAGGTTGCAAGTTATTGAGATATGGCAAACCTGAGTTGAGCAACGTCAAGAACACAACTTTTGGCTCCTGACAAGGTGTACTGACGTCTAGCCAGTGAGGATGCTACCATTTCTACCGATGAAGATAAGTCGTTGCGCTATGGAAACACAATGTCCTGCTGATGTCAAAGGTTCAAGTGCAAAAAAAGAAAAAGATTAGCAGTATATTTGACTATCCTTGATATCGGCTACTTGTAGGAGTGACTCTTCTAGAGAACTGACAAAATCATGTATTTTCTATCCTTAGTCTCTTATATTATTTCTTAGCTTGTGTAATTATATTCTTGATACACTGAAGACACTGCATAATTTAAATTGGGAGAAGGATATATACACTTTACTTTACTACATCATATGTATCACAACTAACTAAGAAAATCAAAAAATGATAAAAAACAATTAAAAATTTTCCAAAATTTTTCATTTATTTGAAGTAAAAAGTAATATTAGAAGTATTCTACATGGTATATTTATGAGAATGATATCTTAATATTGATATTTATATGATAATAGTTTTTATGTAATATAGATTGTGAAATTAAATTCAACAATCAGATATACGTACACTTAAAATATGAATCATGCATACACTCTACACATTTACACAATGACTTATGAAAAATTGATAATAAAATGAAAACTTAAAAGGAAGTATCTTATATAGATATAAAAGAGAGAAAAAAAAAAAGTGAGACTGGAATTAAGGCAATATTCTTCGAGATATAAAAAGGGAGAAAACATGGAAGTGAGTCTAGTATTAGGCAAAAATCATCCGAAGAAGGAAAAAAACTAGGAATAATATATATATATATATATATATATATATATATATATATATATATATATATAAAGGGTTCCTATAAGTTTGATTGGAGTTTGAAACTTGACAAGACTCATACACACGATCACAAGAATGCATGGGAAAGGATAATTAAAAGTAAAAAATATATCCACAATACAATTTAAATGATCATGATAAGTATATAAAGATATTAGATTAAAAGTGATTTTCTAAGGTTGATATCTTTATAAATATCCATGTGCATATCTCTAATTGAACTTGATTTGGAAAATAAATGAAAAGCAAAAATAAATAGACACTAATAAAATAGAACATTTTTCTTTTTCTTTCTTTTATACTTATTATTATTTTTTATTTTATTTATTTCTTGAACCCAACATTTTTTGATGTTTGTGGGTAATATTACTAGAAACTCTCATGAGACAATACTCATCCATTAGGATAATTTAGGGATTTATTGGCATGTTGCACGTGCTAAGTATAATCATGATTCCTACGAAAGTGAGTTGTGATTTATTTTCTTTTTAGTTAGGATGTAGTTTTTTTGCAGGGTTCTATGTAAAAGGAAATTGAAAAACAAAGTATATCTCAAATATCAGTCAAGACTGGCCATTTTATAGGTTTGGCTATCGATAGCCACTTGTGGATTGTCAATACTATTGACTGAGATAGAACCCAAGCGCGGCTATAAACGGAGCTGTAGATTTGTCCTTGGAAAGCCACAGCCACAGGGAGAGTTATTTGAGGATTTTTGAAGAAATGAGAGTTTCCTTTTGAATAGAATTCTTGCAAAGGTTTCTAAGAAATATTATTGAGTTTTAGCTTTAGTTTTATACTCTTTCATTGTTATTAATAAATGAATCTACTTTATTCATATATTGGTGATTATGATAAGTATGAGTGGCTAAAATGAGTAGCTAAATTTTTGCATTGGTTTAGATAAGGTAACAAACCTTAGAAAATTTACTGGTATGTATTTATTTACTTATCATACTTGATTTATTTATGTAAAATTGATATTTTTGATTTTCTATTATTTTATTAGGTTTTAAATATGATTTTTAGTTTTTTATGATATATAGTTTGATGATATATTCGTTACTTAGTTTTTAATATACCTAGACTCTTTAGGTATAGTGTATACTAATATTTTAATGTTTATTTTTATTATTTATATATCATGCTTAGATAAACTCAAAATGCATATAGGATTAATTGGGAGAGTTAGCCAAATTATCAATTATATAATTTTATTTAAGTTGTGCTTAAAAGTTATATTTTTTGGTTGTAGGAAGACAACCTGAGCTATGCAATAAAATAAATAAGTATAAACATATCTAGTAAATTATTCTATGAGAGAGTTAATTCACTTGACCAACAATTTTCTTTAAGTGATTAAAAATCTTTCAATATTTAGTTTTAATTAATTAAAAATTCAATCTTTTTATTTCATACTCTTTATTGTCTAATACAATAATTAAAACGATCTTTGAGAGAATGATCTTGGGTTATCACCATTATACTGCTTGTCGATCTCTTACACTTGGGAGTGTACGATTTAGATCACAGTTACCCTACATTTGGGTATCATACTTACAGCCATAGAAAAATATATACATGAAATCTATGTCCTATGTTGTGTGGTCTTATGTGATTTCTTAACTATGCAAACCCGCTATAGTACTCCTAATATGAATGTATATTTGGATGTCTAAGATTTTGTGAAAATATCAGTTGAGTCTCAGTTAGAATATATTTAACAACAACTATATTTTTTTCAACTAGCTTTCAAACAATATGATAGCGCATGTCAATGTGTTTTGTTCTAGAGCGTTGAATAGAATATTTTGATATATTTATTGCACTCATTTTATCACTGTATAAGGTCATCACAATTCGTTCATTATCATAATCACTCAACATTTATTTCTCCTATAACGCTCTCATTTTTTAATTGCTTTCAAAAACAGAGGGCATTACATGTGGCATGATCTGAAAGTGGAGGTGGTGTGTACAATGCCAAATTTTACAATTTGAACTAAGAATTGAGTTTGCGATAACAAATAACGGAAATAACTACTACACACCAATATTGAAAATAACGTATTATGAAACCCGTTATATTGAGTTATGAAACCTAACAGAACTTCAGCGTTACATAACAACTGAAAATAACTCAGTCCATCATAATAGTATATTTTTTTAATGTTATTTTACGTTATATTATGTAATGTTACATTAAATTAAGTTATGTTACGTTATTTATAATTATTTTCTTAGCAATTCTATATTTTTGTTGATTATTATTTTAATTATTAGCGAATTGCTTAAATTTTCATACTTGATTAGCTATTAGCTTGTTTGATTACTTTCGAATTTCTAACTTACTAATTTGCAATTGTTTCTCTATTCGTTTGTTGTAACCTTATTGGTTGCTGAAATATCTTACTTGTTGATTCTATTAAATTTTTAACTGAACTGAAATTAATAATTACAAATAAATA